>JABMCL010001635.1:900000-920000 GCA_018857735.1 Alviniconcha marisindica
TGGCTGGTGCCACATGAAACTGCTGCCGTCTCGGCGAAAGGGTCTGTTACACCATACAACCATGCTCCATGTCACTTCATGCAAAGCCACATACATAAGGTGTATGCGTGTTTAGCTGGTAACCTGCCACCTGCACTTTTGGCAGAATGACCGGGATCTTTTACGTGCTACTGCGGTAACACGGGGGTGGAATGGAACGGATACCGAAATAAGAGTCAGCACAGAAAGCGTTGTGGTGAGACAACTGCTAGTAGCCTACATCCTTGTGGTGAGGCGTGCTGCAGCTGTCGGTGACTTCATTCAGTGTGATAGTTTGGTAGTTCATTGCATTGTGGATGGAATTGCTCTGAAGCTGCTGACTCCCCCCCCCCCCGCCCCCCTTTCCATCTCCAAACGAATCGAATGCAAAATACTCTGTCTCTCACAGGAACGTGTTTTTCCTGGCAGCCCATCTCGTTCTCTCCGCTCCTTTTCGCGTGCAGACTAAGCATCTCTGTATTCGGCGAGAACGAAATACAAGCAAACAGCACTCAGGCGCCCCCCGTCCCTAATAAGCCTACGGTTTCTGTGGACCGTACAGGCAACACTTCAACAGCTTCAACTCAGGCGCAAGATGGAGTCAATCCGCGGCAGTGCTGCTGCGAGCACCATCTGGAACAGGTTGCCAGACACTCGATCCACAAAGCAGAAGACACTGCGTCTTTTCGGCGGCAGCTCAAATCGTCTTTGATTTCAGCTCCTTATATATAGTCACTCACCGGCCTCCGGGCCGTCCTTGGGAGCCGGTTTGGCCTAGCGGTAAGGCGTTAGGCTGGTAAGCAGAGGGACCTCGGTTCGAATCCGCTTCGGCTCTCCTTTCTCTGCGAAAGTTTTGGCGTGTGGACACTGTTTTGTGACTTTGTCCTTCACAATTAACGAAACGTTAAAACAGCTCTCATTGCTGCCCATTTTAATGCTGGGGTCATTCTGGTGGTGACAGTGTAGCGATAGGTACATAATCTCCCTCTTCCCCCACATCCATACCCTATCCTAACCACCCTTCTCTAATAAGCCTTATGGTTTCTGTAGACGTTAAGCACCATGCTTACTTACTTACTCCCGTCCTCATCCCTCTGCCTGCATCCCTTTTCCAACAGTCCCCTCCCTACGTCCCATTTCCGATAGTCCCCTCCCTACGTCCCTTTCACCACAGTCCCCTCCCTACGTCCCTTTTCCCACAGTCCCCTTCCCCGTCCTTCTCCCACAGTCCCCTCCCTACGTCCCTTTTCCCAAAGTCCCCTCCCTACGTCCTTTTCCCACAGTCCACTTCCCCGTCCTTCCCACAGTCCCCCCCCCCCCACTCCCTTCCCCACAGTCCTCCCACCCCCCCCCCCACGTCCCTTTCCCCTGTCCCTTTTCCCACAGTCCCCTCCCTACGTCCTTCTCCCACAGTCCCCTCCCTACGTCCCTTTTCCCACAGTCCCCTCCCTACGTCCCTTTTCCACAGTCCCCTCCCTACGTCCCTTTTCCCACAGTCCCCTCCCTACGTCCCTTTCTCCACAGTCCCCTCCCTACGTCCCTTTTCCCACTGTCCCCTCCCTACGTCCCTTTTTCCACAGTCCCCTCCCTACGTCCCTTTTCCCACTGTCCCCTCCCTACGTCCCTGTTCCCACAGTCCCCTTCCCCCGTCCCTTCTCCCACAGTCCCCTCCATACGTCCCTTTTCCCACAGTCCCCTTCCCGCGTCCCTTCTCCTACAGTCCCCTCCCTACGTCCCTTCTTCCACAGTCCCCTCCCTACGTCCCTTTTTCCACAGTCCCCTCCCTACGGCCCTTTTCCCCCAGTCCCCTTCCCGCGTCCCTTTTCCCCCAGTCCCCTTCCCGCGTCCCTTTCTCCATCATCGTCACCAAACGCAGGGAGTTTGTGGCTGTCTGCACGGAGTTAAAACTGCGCGATACAAGGGGACCTTGACAGGTCTCCATCCTCCAACCCCTGCCATTACTGGTTACGCTATAAGTCTCCATCCTCCAACCCCTGCCATTACTAGTTACGCTATAAGTCTCCATCCTCCAACCCCTGTCATTACTAGTTACGCCATAAGTCTCCATCCTCCAACCCCTGCCATTACTGGTTACGCCATAAGTCTCCATCCTCCAACCCCTGCCATTACTGGTTACGCCACAGGTCTCCATCCTCCAAACCTCTGCCATTACTGGTTACGCTATAGGTCTCCATCCTCCAACCCCTGCCATTACTGGTTACGCCACAGGTCTCCATCCTCAAACCCCTGCCATTACTGGTTACGCCACAGGTCTCCACCCTCCAACCCCTGCCATTACTGGTTACGCCATAGGTCTCCATCCTCCAAACCCTTGCCATTACTGGTTACGCTATAGGTCTCCATCCTCCAACCCCTGCCATTACTGGTTACGCCACAGGTCTCCACCCTCCAACCCCTGCCATTACTGGTTACGCCATAGGTCTCCATCCTCCAACCCCTGCCATTACTGGTTACGCCATAGGTCTCCGAAAACTGTTTTTACTTGGTGCTCAGTGACAGTAAGTTTGTCAGCAACAGACACTACTAATTATACCAAGCGGTTTTTGTTGTTGTTGTTTTTTCTTTCCGTGAGCCGGTTTCGCCTAGCGGTAAGGCGTTAGGCTGGTAAGCGGAAGGACCTCGGTTCGATACCGCTTCGGCTCTCCTTTCTCTTCAAAAAAAAAAGAAGAAAAAAAAGAAGAAGAAAAAGAAGAAGAAAGTATGTGGTTTGTGGATACTGTCTTGTGACTTGGTCCATCACCTCCTACTGAAACATTAAATGGCTCCAGTCGCTGCCCATCGTAATGCAGGAGTCATTCTGATGGTGACAGTGTAGCGATAGGTATATTTTATAATCTCCCTCTTCCCCCACCTCCACACCCCCTTCCCTCCTTCTCCCCGTCCCTAATAAGCCTTATCGTTTCGGTGGATGTTAAGCACCATGTTACTTCTTTTTTTTTGACCAGCCAGCAGCAATGCACAAATAAAACCAAAATCGTTCGAATCGAAACTTTAAAAAAAAACAAAACAAAAAAAACGTTTAACCCAGAGCGGACGCGCCCGATGTTTAACGGTACCGGCAAGGACCTATTCATTATATCCATGGTATTGGCGTGTCAGTGCGTGCTTCGATGTTGATTCCACAGCCGCACCCCACAACCTTCCGCAGGTTTTACGGAGGGTGTCGACAGCGTGAGATTTCAGAGGCGATTTCTGCAGACAGATGCTCGGAGATAGGGAGTCGGTGCCCCTTCTATCAAAGACTATTTTCGAAAATCTATGTTTGTGTAGCGTAGCTGCATGGCAAGGGTGCGGAGGAAGGGTGCTAGCTAGTTAGTACTTGAAGCAAGGCTTGGAGAGCATGTAGGAAGATGTGCCATGCAGGGATCGACTTTGAAGTCCGTTCCATCGCAGCTGCGAAGTATTTCAAGGCTGCTTGGTGGTGGCCTGGCGATGCTGTTGACTGACGGAGATGTGTGCGGTTCTGGCATCGGTTTTTGTCTGGACTTCGTGTGTGACAGCAAAGTTAGTCCACAGGCTCTCGACATTTTTTCACAACCCAGTCTCGCTTTCCACTGATCTCGCCACCCGCCGTAACCTAGCATGGCTCGTGCAAATAGCTTCAAAAAAGAAAAGAAGAAGAAGAAGAAGAAAAAAAAAGCCTACAGTATACGCAAGGGACTACACTGCAGGGCAGCAAACAAATCAAAATAAACAACAAAAAGCACAGGAAAACAACAACAACAAAATAAACCAAAAACAACAACAAAACAAACAAACAAACAAACAACAAATCCACAGCCACAACAACAAAACAAGAAGAAAAAGAACACGAATAAGAAGATGGTAGAAGAAGACACTGACTTGATCCGCGTTTGATGATCTGCCTTTGAGGCGGATGTGTCGCGGATGACCCCCCCCTCCCGCTTCCCCCCCCCCATACACACACACACTACACTACACTACACTACACACACACACACACACACACACACACACACACACAACACACACACACATGGGTAACCAGCCACTCACTGACCCCCCCCCCCCCCCCCACCTTCATACACACACACACTACACTACACTACACTACACACACACACACACACACACACACACACACACACACAAATATGGGTAACTGCCGCGTGCTCCGCGTCCCCCCCCCCCCCCTCCCCACCTTCATACACACACTACACTACACTACACTACACACACACACACACACACACACACACACACACACACACACAAACAAACAAACAAAAAACCCAGACATGCGGGTAACTGAGGGAGCTCGAAGCTCTTATGGATAACAACACAACTGAGTCAGTTCCACGGCAGTTTCAAGTTCAAACACTGACAGCCCACACTAGAAATGACGTCATATCACGTGCCGTATCGCGCACTGCAATCACATGACGGTCCTTGCGGTTGATCATCCTCGTAGTGAGAATCAGTGGAAGCAAGCCAGAGTAAGTAGTCAGAGCGGAACAGGAGTTGCAGGAAGGAGGAGTTGGCTGTGTCTGGGCTCCCGTCCCTAATAATCCCTACGGTCTCTGTAGACGTAAAGCGACATTGAAGAAGAAGAAGAAGAAGACGACGACGAAGAAGAAGGCGAGGAAGAAGAAGAGTTACTGAGTAGCATACAGAGCAGGCAGCTGACACTGACTGACAGAGACAAGAACAGACTCGCTCCTCGAGCATCGCTTTCCGGCACCTTCCTCGAAGGAAGGATGTCGTAAACTACTGCTTGGGGTCTGGAGCAGACTCTGAGTGTCCAGTTCAGTCATAACCTCCCTCCGGGGTTAGTCAGTTGCTTGGTTCTCTGAGCCCTGTCAACCCTCCGGAGACTTGGCAGCAAAACGGTCGCCGGCACTGAACAATCCCAGGGTTTGCAGTTACGGTCTGTCACAATGAAGCAGACGACTCTCTTCCTAGAGCCGTCAGTTTTGAGCAATTCACAGCTTTCACGGGAAAGTCGTCGCTGAGTTTTCGAGAGCGGCGGTAACGTTTTTTTTAGTTTTTTTTTTTAGTACAGCTGTTAGTTTCAGAGGCAGTTACAGTCTTTCTAGCGCGGCCGTCAGTTTGAGAGGCAGTCACAGCTAAGTACACGATCGACTGACAAAGGTCAAAGGTCCCGACACTGACACTGATTGATACGACGGTCACTTGAGCTGCCAGTCGATGACGTGGTAGGAACTGAAAAAGCGTCATTGCATGATCCGTAGAGAGACAGGCAGATAATGGCTTCTTCAGCAACGCCCCAGTCTAGCAATGGTCACGGGGAGATGGAAACGCTTTGAAGTGAGTGAGCGCTGACATCAGTCTGGCCCTTGTGGGATGCCATACATTCAGGGTCGGCCGTCCGAGTCACCACTATGGCGCCTCCTGGCGGCGACAAGGCGGCCTGCTGGGTATTCAAAGCACGCCGATGATGAAGAACTGAGAATTCAGAGCTCAGCAGATGTGTGAAAGTCGAGGTGGCCGTCCTGGGCTCCCCGTCCCTAATAGTCCTTATGGTCTCTGTGGACGTTAAGCAACATTTGAAGAAGCTCAAAGCTCAGGAGTTGTGTCAAAGTCGAGATGGCCGTCCTGGGCTTCCCGTCCTTAAGAGTCTTCGTGATCTCTGTGGACGTAAAGCAACACTGAACTTGAATGATGAAGAAGAGTCGGTAAGTTCTAGTAGAGAAGTTGATATAGTAGTAGCACCTTTGGTCGCATGGCTCAGTCACTGGCCACGTCACGCCGAGCTGTGCCCGGCGGGTCAGATCTTCACTTCGCCACTAGCACCGCCGGAAGTGTTGGCAAGAAAGTAAAAGTTCCGGTGTCGGAGGGCGCCGATCAGAATGAACACTTGGGGTGGTGGTGTAGGCGCTAGGACATGGCACACATTGGAGGGGTGGAGCAGGTTTTGCCTTTCTCTGTGGCTGTCCGATTGGCTCGTCTTCGTATCTGTTCTGTAGGGCAGAAAAAAAGAAAGGTTCCTACTGAAACATTAAAATGGCTCTCATCGCTGCCCATCTTAATGCAGGAATCATTCTGGTGGTGACAGTGTAGCGATAGGTATATAATCTCCCTCTCCCCCCCCCCTCCATACCCCCCCCCCCTTCTCCCCGTCCCTAATAAGCCTTATGGTTTCTGTGGACGTTAAGCACCATGTTTACTAAACGAAAGATAAAAAATTTTTAAACGGACTAACAATTAGATGGATGTAGTTGCCGACTTAGAAGTCGCCAGTGGTTTATGGGTAAATATTCAATGCAGTTAGTTAGTTATTTGGTTATTTGGTTAGTTGGTTGGTTGGTTGGATGGTTAGTTAGTTCTTTCATTTGAACGTCCCGCCAACAGCATAGCACCACCTCAGCAAGAATCACACATTCAAAATTATTTTACACCGGTTCAAAACACTAGTCACTAAATCACAAGTTTGCCTGATTCACTGTTACCGCATCAAACCCCAACCATCCAACTATCTGTCAGTGCACGACAACACACGTTTCGGTTGGTCAGAAGATTCCACTTGGTTTCCTGGTCAGCTGCTGAAGTCAGCACTGCAGAGACAGTCAGTCGCACAGATATTTACAGTGAAACGCGCGCGCGCGTGTGTGTATTGTGCGTGCGTGCGTGTGTGCGTGTACTCGCCCCCCCTCTCCCCCCACACACGCACTCAAACACGGCGCACTCGTGCGCACACACAAACATACGCACGCAAGGACACACTCGTACGCACGCATGCGCACGCACGCACGCACGCACACGCACACACACACACACACACACATCACACACACACCACACACACACACACACACACACACACACACACACACACACACACACACACACATACGAACAAGCTGCGGAACAACCGCGAGCTCCAAAGATTCTCTTCTAGCTGTCTCCTGCCGACGGCAGCATCTGATCGAGTCTCAAAGAGACGAGTGAAGACGTCAAGAATGAACTGCTGAACGACCAGGAGGTCCAGAGACTCACCCGCTGAACGACCACGAGGTCCACAAACTCACCCACTTAACGACCACGAGGTCCAGAGACTCACCCACTTAACGATCACGAGGTCCAGAGACTCACCTGCTGAACGACCACGAGGTCCAGAGACTCACCCGCTTAACGACCACGAGGTCCAGAGACTCACCCACTTAACGACCACGAGGTCCAGAGACTCACCCACTTAACGACCACGAGGTCCACAGACTCACCCGCTGAACGACCACGAGGTCCAGAGACTCACCCACTTAACGACCACGAGGTCTAGAGACTCACCCGCCAACTGCCTCCTGCCGATGGCCACGAGGGCCTCAAAGAGAAGCTTGACGACGTTTTCGTCCTTGCGGACCCCGTGAAGCCAGATGGACAGCAGCCTGTAGCCGTGCTCTCTGTAGCTGTGGGCTCCTGCAAGCCGCGCAACAAGCCCAGTCAAGACAGAGGAAAACTAAACAAACAACAACGACGACGACGACGACGACACGACAGCAGCAGCAGCAGCAGCAGCAGCAGCAGCAACACCACCACCACCACCAACAACAACACACAGACACATACGCTCTCTCTCTCTCTCTCTGTCTCTCTCTCTCTCTCTCTCTCTCTCTCTCTCTCTCTCTCTCTCTCTCACACACACACACACACACACGCACGCACGCACGCACGCACGCACGCACGCAGAGGAGAAGGAAGAAAACCCCCCGAATAAGGACAGAAGAATTAGGAGAAAAGAACTAAAGGAGAAAAACAATAAATACAAACAAACAACCAACAAAACAAAACGACACCCCACCCCCTCACACACACACACACACACACACACACACACACACACACACACACACACACACACACACACACACACACACACACACACGAGCACACACGCACGCACGCACCAAAACCCCTCCAACAACATGCAAGGGAGTTAATCAGCGCTCGAAAGACGTCACACAACCACAACAACAACAAAGACATAAACAGACTATTTATTTTACAAAAACAAAGACATAAACAGACTATTTATTTTACAAAAACAAAGACATAAACAGACTATTTATTTTACAAAAACAAAGACATAAACAGACTATTTATTTTACAAAAACAAAGACATAAACAGACTATTTATTTTACAAAAACAAAGACACAAACTGACTATTTATTTGACAAAAACAAAGACACAAACTGACTATTTTTTAACAAAACCAATGAAAGAAACAGGCACAAACCCAGAAATCAGCCCAACAGGACTGGCAACCTTAACTTGAACTGCACCTCCCAATCTATGGAATGCATTCGGCAATGTAAAATTGCATATACACCTTGTGACCTCAGAGTGTTCACCTGGGAAACGCTACAACAACAGCAGCAACATCAACAACAACAGCAACAACTACAACTTGTGAACTGGAAATTTGTGTATCACCCTGATGTGACCTTCATCGCTGAACGGGTGCGAAACGTCTACCCAGTAAACCTCAAGTTCAAGCTCAATGTTGCTTCACATCCACAGAGACCATAAGGAATATCATTAGCGACGGGGAGCCCAGGACGGCCACCTCCACTTTCACACAGCTCAAGAGCTCTGTTCTTCAATGTCGCTTTACGTCCACAGAAACCATAAGGATTATTAGGGACTGGGAACCCAGGACGGCCACCTCCACTTTCACACAGCTCCTGAGCTCTGTGTAACAGAGTTCAGTTCAGTTCAGTTCAGTGTTGCTACACGTCCACAGAAACCATAAGGACTACTGGGGACGGGGAGCTCAGGACGGCCACCTCGACTTTCACACAGCTCCTGAGCTCTGATTGTCAGTGTTCGAGTTCAATGTTACTACGCGTCTACACAGACCGTACGGACTATTAGCGACGGGGAGCCCAGGACGGCCACCTCCACTTTCACAGAGCTCCTGAGTTCGGGTGATTCTTCGTTCAATGTTGCTTCACATCCACAGAGACCATAAGTACTATCATTAGGGACGGGGAGCTCAGGACGGCCACCTCGACTTCGACACAGCTGCTGAGCTCTGATCTGTCAGTGTTCGAGTTCAGTGTTGCTTTACGACCACAGAGACCCTACGAACTATCAGGGATGGGGAGCCAAGGACAGCCACCTCGACTTCGACACAGCTGCTGAGCTCTGACTGTCTGTGTTCGAGTTCAGTGTTGCTTTACGACTACAGAGACCCTACGAACTATCAGGGATGGGGAGCCAAGGACGGCCACCTCGACTTCGACACAGCTGCTGAGCTCTGACTGTCTGTGTTCGAGTTCAGTGTTGCTTTACGACTACAGAGACCCTACGAACTATCAGGGATGGGGAGCCAAGGACAGCCACCTCGACTTCGACACAGCTGCTGAGCTCTGACTGTCTGTGTTCGAGTTCAGTGTTGCTTACGACTACAGAGACCCTACGAACTATCAGGGATGGGGAGCCAAGGACGGCCACCTCGACTTCGCACAGCTGCTGAGCTCTGATCCAGTGTGTCGGCCAGTCAGTGTTCGCAGTTACGCCACAGAGCCGCAGCTGACGGGTGGCCAGTCGCCACAGTACCTCGACTTCGACACAGCTGCTGAGCTCTGACTGTCTGTGTTCGAGTTCAGTGTTGCTTTACGACTACAGAGACCCTACGAACTATCAGGGATGGGGAGCCAAGGACGGCCACCTCGACTTCGACACAGCTGCTGAGCTCTGACTGTCTGTGTTCGGTTCAGTGTTGCTTTACAACTACAGAGACCCTACGAACTATCAGGGATGGGGAGCCAAGGACGGCCACCTCCACTTCGACACAGCTGCTGAGCTCTGACTGTCTGTGTTCGAGTTCAGTGTTGCTTTACGACTACAGAGACCCTACGAACTATCAGGGATGGGGAGCCAAGGACAGCCACCTCGACTTCGACACAGCTGCTGAGCTCTGTAAACTTCAACAACTCACCCGTGTACTCGTGCTCAATGGCGCGGATGTGTTCGGGAGCGAAGTTCCAGTGGGCGGCCAGCAGTTTCCAGTCCCCGGGCCGCAGCTGACGGGTGGCCAGTCGCCACAGTACCTCCCGCATGGGACCCGCCCCGGGGTGGGCGGGCTTGCGCAGGTACAGCTCCGGGTCGACGTACCCCACGTCCATGTCAAGGTAAGCCTGCACGCAGTTCACGCACACAACGCTTGAATTGGACGTACCAGAGATACGTACTACACGGTCAGGGGCGGGGATAGCACAGGTGGTCCAGCGTCCGACTGAAAAGCCAAGGCGCAATACTGACGCGGGTTCGAGTCCCCGGTGCGGCAAGGGATTTTTTTTCCTTCTCCTCCCAGAGTCAGCTTCCAGTGCAAAACTCCAAGGCACTGGTTTACGACATCCTTCCTTTAGAGGAAGGTGCCGGAAAGCGATGCTCGGAGAGTGCTTCCAGTGCAGACTCTCTCTACGGTGTCCGCTATCACGTGCATCAACACCTGCGCTCGCGTTAAAATGCTACGCAAATACTACACACACTGATAGGAAAGGGTGGCACTGATCTTGCGGCTGCTGTGCCTTGCCCAGGTAAGGCGACCGGAATTTTCCACAAGGGACAAAGCCACGGTAATACTGAAAAACAAAACAAAACATCGCACGCACGTACACACACACACACACACACACACACACACACACACACACACACACACACACACACGCACGTACACACACACACACACACTGATATACCCCCCCTCCTCCCCCCCCCCACCCCCCCAGGACCAAAATAAAATAGAACGCTGAGCTCGAGGGGCAAGAGACCGACAACGTAGATACAGTTCGCGGTTGGTAAACCTGGGTGACCAGGTCGAGAGGTGAAGAGAACTGTGCACAAGTTTAGACGTCTGCGATAGGAAACAGGCAATGCTGTTACTGGCCACGTGCTCCAAGTTCAGGAAAAGTTCATGTAGCAGCATCCGATCAATTCGCTGGGAAACATTTGTCACCCAACACCTTGCACCTCGGTCCATCGCCGAGCATTATTAGTAAAACGGTAGCTACCGGTCTCATCCACTTTAGTGAGGCATACAGTTATTCACACAATCATCAGTTAAGTCACTCGACAAATTATTAGGCCTGAGCAGTTCAGGTTTTAGACCACTACAGTTAGTCTAAAATTGTATTTCAAAACAGCCAAAGCAGAAATTAATGCTGCAGAAAAATCGTACTTAAAACAATAAAAATTCATGCGAAAAATAGTTTTTTTGCCAAAAATGTTCTGTTCATTAAAGTTCCATCCGGATTATGCTTCAGGATTGAAGCATAATCCGGATGGAACTTTAATGAACAGACCATTTTTAAAGCATAATCCGGATGGAACTTTAATGAACAGAGCATTTTTAACACATAATCCGGATAGAACTTTAATCAGCAGTGCATGTTTAAAGCACAATCCTCCATGTGAAGTTTTCATTGTGATCTATTTTTACCTTTGGACAAAGGCCGGCCTTCTTTGAGAAGATTGGCTGATATAATGGAATCAACACACAAGGGAGTTAATTAGCACTCGAAATACGTAACACAAGTACAACAACAAAGACCCGAGTCGCCTCATGTAAGTAAATAAACATGGTGCTTAACGTCCACAGAAACCATAAGGCTTATTAGGGACGGGGAGAAGGGGGGAAGGGGGTATGGAGGTGGGGGGGGGGGGAGTTTATATACCTATCGCTACACTGTCACCGCCAGAATGATTCCTGCATTAAGATGGGCAGCGATGAGAGCCATTTTAATGTTTCAGTAGGAAGTGATGGACAAAGTCACAAGACTGTGTCCACAGACCACAAATTTTGAAGAGAAAGGAGAGCCGAAGCGGTATCGAACCGAGGTCCTTCCGCTTACCAGCCTAACGCCTTACCGCTAGGCCAAACCGGCTCACAATCGCCTGATGTACCTCTGGTGGAGTTTATGTACCTTGTATTTTACACGCATGCCAGGTGTGAGTTACCATAGGCGGCTTAGGTCTTTGTTGTTGTACTTCTGTTACGTATTTCGTACTTGTATTTGACGCTAATTAACTCCCTTGTGTGTTGATTCTGCACGAGCGCTCTGGGCCTCGTTCTGTTTCAGATTTGCTATAATGGAAGTTTTGTTGATCTCGTAGTCCTGTCGCTTAGCTGGCCAGTTGTCAGCACCGCGCTCGTAATCTCGCTTAAACAAAATACTGAACATGATAATAATAATAAAGTACACTTATCATGCGCTCATCAACGCCCTGAGCGCTCACATAATATATATTAACCTAAATATGATATTCTGTAAGAACACCGAGCGTATTTGACTTCGGACACTGATCAGCAGTGCCAGCTGTTGCAATGAAAACTGGTTCGTGTCCGCGCAAAGAGCTCACCCTGGTGACGCCATAGAAACGTTGTGCCCGGATGAGCATATCCACGATAGCTACGTGGTTACCCCTTGCTGCCAGCTGAAGGGCGCTCTTTCCTGACTGAAAAACAAAAACAAAACAACACAATGCAATCAATGGAAGCCAGATGATACAAAGAGTAGCCGGGTTGAAACAATGTAAATATCACAATGCATACAAAACAATGCGAACAACAAAAAAGAAAACAGTTATAAATTGCCAACACCCCTCTTTTGAACAAAAACAAAACAAAACAAACCTCCCGCCCACTACTGAACAACAACTCAACAACAACAACAACAACAACAACTCAACAACAACAACAACAATGCACAGAGAGAGAGGTGGGGGGGGGGTGGGGGGAGAGAGAGAGAGAGAGAGAGAGAGACACACACACACACACACACAACACACACACACACACACACACACACACACACACACACACACACACACACAGAAGCCAGGTTACTTAGTTCTTGATTTTAACATCCCGACAATCTGCCTAGTAACCAAAAGGTTAATCACTAAAGACATCCCTCTCTCTCTCTCTCTCTATATATATATTACAGAGAGAGAGAGAGAGAAAAGAGAGAGAGAGAGAGAGAGAGAGAGAGAGAGAGAGAGAGAGAGAGAGAGAGAGAGAGAGACAGAGAGAGAGAGAGAGACGGAGAGAGACAGACAGACAGACAGAGGGAAGACAGACAGACAGACAGACAGACAGACAGCAGAACAGTGAGGACAGCTGAACAGGACCCCAACCCCCCACATCCCCCCAATCCGCAACACCACCGTCACACATCGACGTAACCCGATTGTACTGCCAGATGCCTTTTGCATAAAATCGAACTGTCTTCAAACCAGCTCCGTGAGTACGTGTTCCTTACAATGAGCATGTAACTAAGAGAAACCATATGGCACAAACAGACAGACTCTCTGCTGTCTCCGGAAAAAAAGGAGTAAGAAGAGCTGGAGAGAGGTGAGAGTAGTTTTGGTGGGTAGTTATATTCTACACTAGTGATGTTCCTCGGTGGGCGAGGAAGGGCAGTGGATGGTGTGTGTGTGTAGATGAGAGGGGGGAGATTGAGAGAGAGAGAGAGAGAGAGAGAGAGAGAGAGAGAGAGAGAGAGGGGGGGGAGAGAGGGGGTGCGAAAGAGTATCGTGAGGAAGTGGGGAGAGGGAAGGGAAGAGAGAGAGAGAGAGAGAGAGAGAGAGAGAGAGAGAGAGGAGAGAAGAGAGAGAGAGAGAGAGAGAGAGAGCAGAGAGAGACAGAGAGAGACAGAGACAGGAGACAGTGAGAGAGCAGAGAGAGACGAGAGAGAGAGAGAGAGAGAGAGAGAGAGAGAGAGAGAGAGAGAGAACACACACAACACACACACACACACACACACACGCAGAGAGAGAGAGAGAGAGAGAGAGAGAAGAGAGAGAGAGAGAGAGAGAGAGAGAGAGAGAGAGAGAGAGAGAGAGAGAACTCAGACAGACAGACAGACAGACAGACAGACAGACAGACAGAGAGAGAGGGTTACCTTTTCTCGTGTCTCCAGACTCGCCCCCCCTGCCAGTAAAACCTGCACCACATCGACGTGACCCGACTCCACTGCCACGTGCAGTGACGTCTGCAGCCGCTGCCATGCAATGCAGAAAGCGTGCAATTCAAGATCCAGTATATATATATATATATATATATATATATATATATATATATATATGATATATAATATATATATATATATATATATATACTGTATCAACAAAACGAACAATCCAGCCAACAACCTAATGCTTTTACGAAGACGTGCATTAGCAACGCTTCTAACATAACGACCCAAGACTCATCGATAAAGGCCGCAAAACCCCGTTTGGTCCCTTAGCTAACGTGTGGTTAGCCTCACAGGATGTCTTCTTCGCTTCAGCATTATGAGAAAATGGTATCGTTGTTGTTGTTTTGTAGAGTTCCCCAGCGGAACACTGTGGGAGTCACCCGGTATACGCCACTGCACATTGGCGAATGCATTTCATAGGGTGATAGGATTGCGTGCGTGACCGTTGTACCCCTTCACACGGGCAGCCACGTGCCGTCTTCAGGGGACTCGACCGGTGCGAAGTAAACAGAGCTTCGTGGACAGGAAGAAGAAGAAGTATTGTTTAATGGTGACACAAACGGAAGGAAGTGGGAAGTAGATGTAGTCGCAGTTATCTGTCCGGAAGTACACGTGTTTATTTTGGTAATGAATGAGGTGGCTTTTCTGTTTCGATTTCATCCTTCCTTTTTCAGTTTTAACTGACAGGAATGTAAACTCTCTCTGTGTGTCTCTGCCTGTCTGTCTCTGTCTGTCTGTCTGTCTCTGTCTTTCTCCCTCTCTCTCGAACTGTCAATACGGTCAGTCGGATAGCTGCTGAGGATGACTAATCACTCTTCATGCTAATATATCCACGCCTACGCTATGTGGATATAAGTTTGTAATCTTTTCATGCAGTAAGTGCTTGCCTGACCTGGAACGCTCTTTTGTCTACGTTTGACAACTCTTTTTTATATTTAGTGTCCGTTTTTGATCCAGTATTTTTGACTCCTGACTTTGATAAATGTGTAATACGACTGAATGTATTTTGAACTTAATCATGTATACATATCGTTCACCCACAATATTGTTATGGTCAATTTTCTCTCTCTCTCTCTCCATCCCCTACCCCCCAATTGTGTATTTTGTGTAAATACGACAGAAAATGAAGAGCGCTTGTTGCTCACTTGTTCCCTGTATACTGGCATTCGAGAGAAAGTTCTGAACGCTACAGCTCAAAACGCAGTCACGGCTTCATTGGAAAATGTTCTTTCTTGGAAAAGAAAGACAAATATGTATCGATCGGCCGAGTTTTGTTTTCAATGCGATTAAGAGAAGAAAAGAGTTTACATGGTCAGGCTAGTTTTACGATATGGTTTTGTAGACAACAGACTGGTTTTACATGTCTTCTGCTTGTTCATTTTTCTTTTCTCTTTAAGACTTATGTGTATATATATGCACAGATTAAAAACTTTTATCTTGTCTTGTTTTGGGGACTGTGGCCGATATGCAATAACAACCTTTGAAACTCCCCCCCCCCCCCCGCCCCCCTCCCCTAACGAAAACAAAGAAAAATGAAGCTATCATTCATTGACGCCGTTCATTCACTTGGTTTGCACAGTTTTATTAAGCACACAACGTGGAGTTTTCACAAAGGAAATACTGACTGCACGGACAACGCGGAAAGTTGAAACTTATCACCAGTTCACTTGTCCTCGCTTTGAAGAAATTACAAATGGTGAAAGACGCGAAGTATTTGTGCGTACACTTACGTAGTTGGGCAGGTCCATCTCTATTTCGTTCTCCACCAAGATAAGCGCCACCTCGCGGTGGTTTCCTGCTGCCGCCAGGTGGAGCGCTGAGTTGCCTTGCTACGCAGGACCGGAAACAGAATATTTTGTTGTTTAGTTAATTTAAAAAAAATGTCCCTAGCTAAGACATACACATTGTAAGAAGCACAATGAGTTGTTGACTCGCAGCACACACATACAGAGAGAGAGAGAGAGAGAGAGAGAGAGAGAGAGAGAGAGAGAGAGAGAGAGAGAGAGAGAGAGAGAGAGAGAGAGAGAGAGAGAGAGAGAGACACACCACACACACACAGACAGACCAGACAGACAGACAGACACAGAGAGACAGAAACAGACAAAGACTGAGCCTTTAATGATTTATTGTCTTTGTCTTAAAATAGCCCTTCCAACAAGGGAAGATCAAACAAACGTTAGCTTTGACACACATCTAGCGATAAACAGTAACAACGTAAATATGCCAAATGCCAAAATAAATAGTTAAAAATCAGACAATGTACATGCGCATACTTATCCAGAGAGAGAGAGAGAGAGAGAGAGAGAGAGAGAGAGAGAGAGAAGAGAGAGAGAGAGAGAGAGAGAGAGAGAGAGAGAGAGAGACACACACAGACAGAGAGACAGACAGACAGACAGAGCGACAGAGAGAGAGAGACAGAGACACACAGAGAGAGACAGAGACACACAGACAGACAGAGACAGAGACAGACAGAGACAGAGACACACAGACAGACAGAAGGGACACTGGGGGTGGGGTGGTGGGGTGGGGGTGGGGTAAGCGAGAGAGAGTGGGGGCACCGTGAGCGAGAGAGTGAAGAATAGGACCACTGCCGGCATTGACAGTGGTGGTGATGATATACCCTACTGGCGGTGACGGCATTGACAGTGATGGTGATGATATACCCTACTGGCGGTGACGGCATTGGCAGTGATGGTGATGATATACCCTACTGGCGGTGACGGCATTGACAGTGATGGTGATGATATACCCTACTGGCGGTGACGGCATTGACAGTGATGGTGATGATATACCCTACTGGCGGTGACGGCACTGACAGTGATGGTGATGATATACCCTACTGGCGGTGATGGCATTGACAGTGATGGTGATGATATACCCTACTGGCGGTGACGGCACTGACAGTGATGGTGATGATATACCCTACTGGCGGTGACGGCATTGACAGTGATGGTGATGATATACCCTACTGGCGGTGACGGCACTGACAGTGATGGTGATGATCTACCCTACTGGCGGTGACGGCACTGACAGTGGTGATGATGATATACCCTACTGGCGGTGACGGCGATGCTAACGCACGATGATGAAAGACGATAACGACTACGACAACGGTAAAACACAATCATGCAGTGACAGCTCACAAAGTTTTGAGCGTTGACGTTGCTGCCTGCTCTGATCAGACTTCTGCAGATGTCAGGGTGACCTTCTGCAGCAGCGTGGTGTAGGGGAGTGAACTCTCGCTGAAAGTACAAAACATGAAACGTTACTGGCCTCCCATTCTTTCCCGTTCTCTCTCTCTCTCTCTCCATTCTCCATCTATCTGCCACACCATTTTCACCAGTTCACTGAAACCTTTGTGCAGACAGACCCATCACATAATAATTTTTTTTATAAACCAACAGCACTATAAAACGCCGCGTCGACATTCGAGTATGCGTGGAATGTAGACAATCGGGTATGCAAGTGTCGGGGAGCATGAACTGCGAGCGCGGAAGCAGGTATCCGCAGCAGTGACAGAGGCAGGCTGTGTCTAGTTCTGGCAAACTGGATAGCCTCAGTCTGCCACCCCTGAGGCTTCGGCAGACATACTGGTTTGGCGGACAGACAGGCAGGCAGGCAGACAGACGCACAGGCAGGCAGACAGACAGCAGGCAGGCAGGCAGGCAGGCAGGCAGGCAGACAGACAGGCAGACACACAGGCAGGTAGACAGACAGACACACAGGCAGGCAGACAGACAGACAGACGTACGGGGGACGGACGGAGGGCGAACAGACAAAGAAAAGACTCGGGGACGGACGGAGGCGAAAGACAAAAATATTTCCTTTTTTGGGAATTTCATCCCAGCTCATAAATTTTCCCTTCTTTGGTTACACACTGCTCAAATTACATTATCGTTTTTTTTTAAAACTCCTACTGTGGTCATTCCAAGTTTTGATAGGTTCATTCCTGATTGTGCCTCTACTTCTCATAGACTGTCAAGCCGGGCCTAGACTGTCAAGCCGGACATAGACTGTCAAGCCAGGCATAGACTGTCAAGCCGGATATAGACTGTCAGGCCGGACCTAGACTGTCAAGCCGGACACACATTGTCAAGCCTGACATAGACTGTCAAGCCGGACATAGACTGTCAAGCCAGGCATAGACTGTCAAGCCGGATATAGACTGTCAGGCCGGACCTAGACTGTCAAGCCGGACACACACTGTCAAGCCTGACATAGACTGTCAAGCCTGACATAGACTATGAAGTCGGACATAGACTTCAAGCCGGGCATAGACTGTCAAGCCCGACACAGTCTGTCAAGCTGGGCCTAGACTGTCAAGCCGGACCTAGACTGTCAAGCCGAGCCTAGACTGTCAAGCCCGACATAGGCTGTCAAGCCGAACATAGACTATGAAGCCAGGCATAGACTGTCAAGCCGGGCATAGAATGTCAAGCCGGCCATAGACTGTCAAGCCGGCCATAGACCGCCACAGACTGTCAAGCTGGCCATAGACTGTCAGGTTTGACATAGAGTGTGGGACGTAGACAGACAAGCCGGGCATAGACTGTCAAGCCCGACATAGACTGTCAAGCCGGGCATAGACTGTCAAGCCCGACATAGACTGTCAAGCCGAACATAGACTATGAAGTCGGGCATAGGCTGTCAAGCCGAGCCTAAACTGTCAAGCCGGGCACAGACTGTCAAGCCGGGCATAGACCGCTACAGACTGTCAAGCCGGCCATAGAGTGTCAAGCCGGGGCAAGTGAAGGTGGTAATAAATAATACCGGCGCAAGGCTTACAATGGTCTCTGAGTTGGGGTCAAGCCGGGCACAGACTGTCAAGCCGGGCATAGTGTGTCAAGCCGGGGAAAGTGAAGGTGGTAACAACAGCGGCGCAAGACTTACTATGGTCTCCGAGTTGGGGTTGGCGTTGTAGTCCAGCAACAAGTCCAAGGCTTCCTGGTGCCCATGTTCTGCCGCTAAGTGTGCTGCTGTTCTGCCTTCCTGTCATCATCACCATCATCATCATCATCATCATCATCATCATCGCCATCATCATCGCCACCACCACCACCGTCATCATCATCATCATCATCATCATCATCATCATCATCATCATCATCGCCATCATCATCGCCATCACCATCATCATCATCACCACCACTACCACCACCACCATCGTCATCATCATCACCACCACCACCACCACCACCACCACCACCACCACCATCATCACCATCGTCATCATCATCATCATCATCATCATCATCATCATCACCATTCATCATCATCATCAACATCATTATCATCATCATCATCATCATCATCATCATCATCATCATCATCATCATCATCATTTTAGGCGATGCCCTTTACAAGTGAGAGTGCTGTGCCACAAGCGTAGGAACAATCTTACACTTGACCAAAAACTTACATACTGACCGGTAAGTAACTTGGTGTTTTACGCCCAGTCAACCTTTCGGTTATATCAGGGTGAAACATCCAATAAAATAACTAAACAATCCGACCAAATAACTACTTAAATCACACTTACATTCTATTTAGTCAGTCAGTCAGTCAGTCACCCATTTACTCACTCATTCAAAAGGAAGACTGTATTGTTGAGGAATAGAAGGCAGGATTGGTAATAGGCACTAAGGGCAATAATAATAATAATAATAATAATAATAATAATAATAATAATAATAATAATAATAATAATAATAGCACTTCTATAGCGCAATGTCCATAACATGACTTAGCTCAAAGCGCTTTACACAAAAACGTATGTGCATATTTACACTGTATAGGACATCAGTAATCATATTAACACCACCTCCTCTGCATCCACACATCCACTCAATAGTCAAACTGTGCAGAAAAGGTGTTTTACAAACCAAAAGAGAAGCGTTCTTTAAATAATAATAACAATAATAATAATAATAATAATAATAATAATAATAATAATAATAATAATAATAAAAATGAATACTCAGAGCGCTAACCCGCAC
>JABMCL010001635.1:925000-927500 GCA_018857735.1 Alviniconcha marisindica
AAAAACACCCCCAAAAAACAAAAACAAAACAAAACAAACATCAACAACAACAAAACTAGTGAAGGCCAAAGCCGAAACGGTAGGCCAGGAGACAGTGCGTGAAATATGTAGGCCAGGAGACAGTGCGTGAACTATGTAGGCCAGGAGACAGTGCGTGAAATATGTAGGCCAGGAGACAGTGCGTGAACTATGTAGGCCAGGAGACAGTGCGTGAAATATGTAGGCCAGGAGACAGTGCGTGAAATATGTAGGCCAGGAGACAGTGCGTAAAATATGTAGGCCAGGAGACAGTGCGTGAACTATGTAGGCCAGGAGACAGTGCGTGAAATATGTATCACCTCATGTCTGCTACATTATTCGCTCTCCCCACCCCCCACCCCCCAACTACCCCCCCCCCACCAACTACCCCCCCCCCAACTACCCCCCCCTCCCCTCTCCCCACAACACACACACATACCTCCTCCTCCTCCACCACGGGCCCTTGCGCCGCTCGCGCGACCTCACGAGTCTCCCTCTCAAGCCCAAAGCCTACGATGTGCAATAATTAGGGAATAACACAACTTTTCCTGATCAGTTCAAGCTGCGGATGTTGACGCTTTCAAACGCTCTGAGCTTTCCCGAGGCGGAAGCATCCTCAGTTTTCCGTCTCCCAGCCGCCGAAAACATCCGCTGGACTGACGAAGTGGGTCCACACCCAGAATAACCGATACAAATTGGCGCGAGGCCTTGCGGCTGTTGGCGGTCTAAATATAGCGCAGCAGTCGCCAGCTCCCAAGACCGGCTGGACGTGATGAGTAGAATGGGGACAATTAAGGGCTAATCTATTATTGACGAACCTCTAAAATGAAAAAAGCCGGCCCCCGTCGGGAGGGGAGACCACTCCAGTGTCGCCTTAGGGATTCTGGGACATGTCTCAGGGACAATCCGTTATTGAATTATTTGCGTATTTGAGAAAGTACTTGTTTTTTTGTTGTTGAAATGTGACCGCGTCAACAAACAGCGCCCCCCCCCCCCCCCCCCCCCACACACCCACCCCTCTCTCTCTCTACATGCACGTTGCCGTTCGTGCGTCGTCTCTTACCCTTGCACGCGCGCACCCCCCCTCCCTCCCCCCCACCCCCACCCCCACACACACACACGATGAGAGGGAAAGAGAGACAGACAGACACAGACAGACAGACAGACAGAGACAGACAGACAGACACACACACACACACACACACACACACACACACACACACACACACACACACACACACACACACAGAGTGAGACAGACACAGACAGAGAGAGATCAGGCTAAAAGTTTCCCGACGGCAAAGAGTCTTGATGTATCAAAACTGTGAGCAGCCATTGATTTCCGTTCGTTTGCCTCACTGCCAGGCTTGACACCGCACGTCACAACACTTACCCTGTGAACCGGAAGATGTTCACCCCCCCCCTCCCACACCACCACCTCCATCCTACCACCCACCACACACACACACCGCCATCCTCCATCCATCATCCCCCCCACCATCCTCCACCCCCCACCCACCCACCACCATCCACTTCCATCCTCCCCACCACCACCCCCATCATCTCCATCCCCCCCCCCACCACACACACACACACCACCATCCCCATCCCAACCCCCCCCCACACACACACATCACCATCCTCCATCCTACCCCCCCACACACACCCACCATCCTACCCACACCACCATCCTCCATCCTCCCCCCCACCCACCCCCCACACCACCATCCTCCATCCTACCCCCCACACCACCATCCTACCCCCACCACCATCCACCATCCTACCCCCCCCACCCACCCCACCATCTCCACCCCCCCACACCACCATCCTACCCCCACCACCATCCACCATCCTACCCCCTCACTCACCCCCAACCACCATCCTCCATCCTACCCCCCTCTCCCAAAACACACACACACTATCCTCCATCCTACCCCCCCCCCCCACCACCATCCTCCATCCTACCCCCCCCACCCCCCACACACACCAGGGATGGACTATACCTAACGCTACGCTGTCATCACCAGAATGATTTCTGCGTTGAGATGGGCAGCGGTGAGAGCCTTTCTAACGTCTCGCTCATAGTGAGGGTCAAATTAGTCACAATGAACTCCTTCACTGCCCCAGCCTGTAAAATGTCCGGGCTCAAAGACGCACGGGCGCGTCTGTGAACAGTGTATGTTCCGGTCCTATAACATCTACTCTCAATGCTATACGTTTTGATGAAAGTCCTTTCACGTGCCATTGCGAAAACAACAACAACAACAACAACAACAACAACAACAACAACAAAACAAAACAGAAAGGCTTAAGGGTTTCAAATTTCGCATTTTCATTGGGCATTTTTAAGCGGCATCACCTGTGGCAGTGAAGGGGTTAAGACGCTATATCCGCAAGCCACTTCTGTTGAAGAGAAAGGCGAGAGGAGGCGGGCAACCCATCTGATACCATCACTACCCTACTGCAACGTAGCCCAAATCAA
>JABMCL010001635.1:935000-937500 GCA_018857735.1 Alviniconcha marisindica
CTGTCTGTCTGTCTGTCTGTCTTCCACTGATTAAGAGCAAACGAAATTTTCTGTAAAGCAATTCTGTATCACTTCACTGTGTGTGCCATGAAAGGACAGACACAGCTACCCATACTTTTCACGTATTACTGGGCAATTCCTTCTGCTCTAACTTCCAGCCAGCAGCAGCCATCGTAAGCCTGTGCGATAACTGGCTTTCTATGCAGAGCTCCAGGAGAGCGGCCGTCTTACTGTTCGCTGTAACTTCCGGTTGGGAAGGGAGATCACCGACAGATAGAATTATTCAGTCCCTTTGCGGTCTAATTTTATCAATTTTTCCCTAGGCGATCCAATTTGGGTGTGCTGGCGGGGATCGTCAAGGGAATGAATAGTTTATCTGCCAGCGCTCTCCCTTCCATACCGGAAGTCAAAATAATTAGCAAGATGGCATGGTTAAAGCTGCCCACACTGGGCCTTTGAGAAAAGCAATCATCTGTAGACAGTTAATGAGTTATTAAGACAGCGAGTTACTACTACCACCACTACCACTATACGACTATTACTACAACATAATTAGCAAGATGGCATGGTTAAAGCTGCCCACACTGGGCCTTTGAGAAAAGCAATCATCTGTAGACAGTTAATGAGATATTAAGACGGCGAGTTGCTACTACCACCACTACCACTTTACGACTATTACTACTACTAAATCGCGATTTCGATATCGCCGTGTCAAAGCTCAGGAACTGTGTGAACAGGGAGGTGGGCCTGGGCTCTCATTCCTATCCCATTCTTCTCCCGTCCCTGATAAGCCGTACGGTTTCTGTGGACGTAAAGCACCATGAAAGAAGAAGAAGAAGCTGAAGTCCGTTCTTAACTGGGCGAATGTCAGTTTGCCGAACATACTTCGGACAGTTCGACGAACTATGATTCTTTTTTTTAATTTGAACTTTTACTTCCCGTGAACCGGTTTGGCCTAGCGGTAAGGCGATAGGCTGGTAAGCGGAAGGACCTCGGTTCGATACCGCTTCGGCTCTCCTTTCTCTTCAAAAAGGTTGTGGTTTGTGGACAATGTCTTGTGACTTTGTCCATCACTTCCTACTGAAACATTAAAATGGCTCTCATTGCTGCCCATCTTAATGCAGAAGTCATTCTGGTGGCGACAGTGTAGCGATAGGTATATAATCTCCCTCCCCCCCTACCCCCATAACCTCTTCCTCCCCTTCTCCCCGTTCCTAATAAGCCGTACGGTTTCTGTGGACGTTAAGCACCATGTTTACTTACTTACTTACTTACTTTTAGTTCGCTGAACATGGTTCGGACAGTTAGACGAACTTTACTTCGTTCTCAACTGGCTTGTAATGAGATGCAAGCTTCGGCCCGAACTTGCGGCAGACGCGCATCAGACAGCATGATCGAAAATGTAGGCTAAAGTCAAGTCAAGTCAAGTCAATATACTTTAATCATCCTCACAGGGTAATTCAACTAACTACTATCTCATTCTGGGTCCCGAGACAAGGCTGCGCCTCCACAAGTCAACAAATAAACAAACTCCCTCCGAAGCGAGTGAAGAACCTAGCGACACCGTCATCCATTTTTATTTGTATTTCTTCCTCATCCACAGGAGAGCTCTGCTCTCAGCCAATCAGAACAATCAGAGGCAATGTTAGTCGAATAGGGCGAATGTTCCAAGAACATGTTGAGCGAAGCTTTTTGGACCCCGAATATATAGCTTCGTCGCAGTTCGACGAATACTCCCCAACTAGGTTCGCGAAGAAAAGTTCGCCCAATTAAGAACCAACTAGGTTCGCCGAATACTTCCAAATAGGTTCGCGAACAAACATTCGCCCTATCCTATCATTCCCTATCCTGTTCTTCCCCAGTCCCCAATAAACCATACAGTTTTGTGGATGTAAAGCACCACGAAATAAGAGGACCGTGTCACACACTGAAAGTCTCAAGGCGCTTTACCATTAATAATAATGATCAGTACTATTTAGTGTATACCCCTAATAGAAATAGCTCTTCTCCATATTAACTAAACAGGGGAACATTTTCGGCATCAACGGACGCCCCGCTATCTCCGAAAAAACACCTCCACCACTGTTGAGTGTACGCTAAATGATCATCGATCACCTAGAGGACGAGAGAAGTACAAAGAGGATTGTAAAACCGCTTTCGACCACCTAAAAACGACAAACGACAACAGCAGCACACCACTACCATCATCAACAACATCCCCATCACATCCTCCGCTCCACCACCACCACCACCACCACCACCACCATCACCACCACGATGTCTGACCTTATCCTTGGCTTCCAGGTCAGCGCCTCCTTCCAGCAAAACCTCTGTGACGGCCACATGACCACACGCCGCCGCACAGTGTAACGCCGTTCTGTCCAACTGTAACAGGCACATGTAACAGTGTAACGCCGTTCTGTCCAAATGTAACAGGCACATGTAACAGTGTAACGCCGTTCTGTCCAGCTGTAACAGGCACGTTTAACAGTGTAACGCC
>JABMCL010001635.1:945000-947500 GCA_018857735.1 Alviniconcha marisindica
CTCCTTTTTTTTTTTTTTAACACAACTCACAACTCACTGCTTGTTCTACACAACTCACACCTCATTATAATTACATGAGTATTCTACACAATTCAATACGATCGCAAGCTTTTTCTTGACACGACTCACAACTCACTATAATCGCAAGCTTATTCTACACAACTTACAACTCACTGCTTGTTCTACACAACTCACAACTCACTGCTTAACTCACAGCTCACTGATTGTTCTACACAATTTACACCTCGTTATAATTACATGAGTATTGTACACAATACAATACAATCGCAAGCTTGTTCTATACAACTCACTGCTTAAACTCACAACTCACTGCTTGTTCTACACAACTCACAACTCACTGCCTGTTCTAAACAACTCACAACTCACTGCTTGTTCTAAACAACTCACTAGAATCGCAAGCTGCTTCTGCACAACTCACTGCTTAACTCACAACTCACTGCTTGTTCTGCACAACTCACTGCTTGTTCTGCACAACTCACTGCTCGTTCTACACAACTCACTAGAATCGCAAGCTGCATCTACATAACTCAGTCACTGCTTAACTCACAACTCACTGCTTGTTCTACACAACTCACTGCTCGTTCTACACAACTCACAACTCACTGCTTGTTCTACACAACTCACTAGAATTGCAAGCTGCTTCTACACAACTCACTGCTTGTTCTGCACAACTCACAAGTCACTGCTCGTTCTACACAACTCACTAGAATCGCAAGAGTATATTACACAAAATCTCCTGTCCACTGTAGAGCGCTGACAGTTTCAACAAGGGACATTTCTACACTACACTACACACTACACTTCACAACAACCGTAGCCCACCACAAGCACAGACAGATGACTGACACAGAAAGACTGAGCGACTGAGCGCGGCACCGGTCAGTTGTTGGTTACTGCTGTTTCACACAACAAATATAAAGTATTCATGCACATCATACACCGCAAGGCTGCCCACGATTCCCTGTGCGGAGCTCCCCCACTTGCTCTCTCCTCCTCCCCCCCTGACCCCTCCCCCCGTCTCCTCCCCACCACACCCCCACCCCGGGTGACCCGGCCCCTCGACCCCCCTCCTCCCAGCCTGTCCCTTACGCCCCGAGGCCAGTCACGCGAGTACAGTCCCGTTCTGTCTGACGTTTTGTCCGCTGACATACATAAAGTCCCTACAGGCCGCACGTGCAACACGGTCTGTGCATGTGCGGCCTGTGTTGTAGACGAGCCAACGCAGGGTCTCTCTCTCTCTCTCTCTCCCTCTCTCTCTCTCTCTCTCTCTCTCTCTCGCAAGTAACTGTGTTTTCTTCTTTTTCTCTTAGTAAGTTGTGTGAAGATTAAATCGCTTTATTGATTGAGTATTATGTGTCTAATCTGTCCTACAACCAGCTAAATCCTCCTCCCCAAGACACAAAAGAAGAAGAAGAAGAAGACGAAGACACACACACACACACACACTCTCTCTCTCTCTCGCTCCCAAACACACACAGACGCACGCACATACGCACGCACACACGCACGCACGCACGCGCGCACCACACACACACACACACACCACACACACACACACACACACACACACACACACACACACACACACACTCTCTCTCCCAACACACACACACACACACACACACACACACACACACACACACACACACACACACACACACTCTCTCTCTCTCCTCTCTCTCTCAAACACACACACACACACACACACACACACACACACACACACACACACACACTCTCTCTCTCTCTCTCTCTTTCTCCCAAACACACACACACACACACACACACACACACACACACACACACACACACACACACACACACACACACACAAAACCCCAGCAGACTATTCCAAAAAAGGCCATCCAACCACTGGTACGGCTTGCTTACCTCGTGTAGTACCAGCTGACGCAGAGTGCATGGCGCTATACTCAGTCTACCTCATCTCACTCCCTCAGCGTCGCTGGCAGTTCTACACAACTGTTGCCAAGGCAACCTGATCTTCAACTGCCGCGGGACCTTTAACGAGCGCCGACACGCCTGCACTGAGCAGACGGCATCATAGGAAAAAATTTTCTCCTCGCGTCTCCTACACCTCCAGCAACCTCCCTCAAAGGTGTAACTTGGTGTTTTACGCCCACTCAAACAGTACAGTTATATCAGGGCGAACACTCAAAGGAGTAGGCAACTTGGTGTTTTACGCCCACTCAACCAGTTCGCTTATATCAGGGCGAACACTCAAAGGAGTAAAAGGAGTAGGCAACTTGGTGTTTTACGCACACTCAACCAGTTCGCTTATATCAGGGCGAACACTCAAAGGAGTAAGTAACTTGGTGTTCTACGCCCACTCAACCAGTTCGCTTATATCAGGGCGAACACTCAAAGGAGTAAGTAACCTGGTGTTTTACGCCCACTCAACCAGTACAGTTATGTCAGGGCGAACACTCAAAGGAGTAAGTAACCTGGTGTTTTACGCCCA
>JABMCL010001635.1:952500-960000 GCA_018857735.1 Alviniconcha marisindica
TTGATCCCACATTAGGCTGTCCCCTTTCTTTTCCAGGTCGTCAAGAGTTGCCTCCCTCGGGGCCCACGACCATGAGAAGGGCGCTACTTAAGAAATAGGTCAGGGAAGGACAAGGACGTGAGCCGGTTTGGCCTAGCGGTAGGGCGGTAGGCTGGTAAGCGGGAGAACCTCGGTTCGATACCGCTTCGGCTCTCCTTTCTCTTCAAAAAGGTTGTGGTTTGTGGACACTGTCTTGTGACTTTGTCCATCACTGCCTACTGAAACATTAAAATGGCTCTCATCGCTGCCCATCTTAATGCAGGAGTCATTCTGGTGGTGACAGTGTAGCGATAGGTATACACTCTCCCTCTTCCCCACCTCCATGCCCCCTTCCCCCCATTCTCCCCGTCCCTAATAAGCCTTATGGTTTCTGTGGACGTTAAGCACCATGTTTACTTTTTTTAAGGACAAGGACAGACCGCTCGCAACAGAAGATCCACACTCCAAGTCTCGCTTTCCGGCATCTTTGCGGGGGTGTTTTGATTGCACTGACTGGGAAATGTTTGATCAAATGTGTACCAGTTTTAATGAACTAACTGATGTCATTTCCTCTTATATTTCATTTTGTGTTGAATCTGTGATACCCTCTAAACATATCACTATTTTCCCGAACAACAAACCTTGGGTAACAAAAGATCTGAAGGGGGTTCTGAACAAGAAGAAACAGTGTCTTTTTCCAGGGTACAACAGATGAGAAGAAACAAATGAACAGGGAAGTTAGGGGGGCGATTAGAAAGGCAAAGGAGAAATATAGGAGGAAGATTGAGTCGATGTTCAGCGGTGGCTGTCTTCGTGCCGCTTGGCAAGGCATTAAGAACATGGCAGCTGTCAACGAGGCGTCTGCTCCTCGTGGGTCAAGGGTTGGTCTGGAGGGGGTGGCTGATGAGGCATTGCCAAACCACATAAACAGTTTCTTCACTCGTTTCGAAACACATGATTTTTCATCACACATTTCCGATGTGAAGCAGTCCTTGATGCCGGACGACAGTGCTGTTATTGACCAAGAGAGAGTGTTGGGGCTGTTCAAGCGTATAGGTGTAAACAAATGCCCAGGTCCCGATGGGATTTGTGGCAGAACTCTCAGATTTTGTGACGAGCAGCTTAGTGGCGTCTTTCAACGCCTCTTCCAGACCTCCATAGACACATGTACCATCCCCGACATTTGGAAACTTTTAACTGTAATTCCGATACCTAAAAGGGATAACCCGAAACTACCTAACGACTTTCGACCTATTGCACTCACCTCCCTTGTTATGAAAACGTTGGAAAAAAATCTTAAGTTCTTCATTCTAGCTGTCACTGAGTGTAACCTAGATCCTCTTCAATTTGCTTACCGGTCTGGGAGGGGTGTTGATGACGCCAAGCTGTTCATCTTGAACACCTTGTACAGGCATCTTGAGGGGCCTCAGACTCATGCGAGAATTTTATTCGCTGATTTTTCTTCTGCTTTTAACACCATACAGCCACACATTTTAGCAAACAAACTTGTCTCATATTTTGGTCTGGACAATCACTTAGTTCTGTGGATAATTGATTTTCTCACCAACAGAATGCAAAGAGTTTTTGTCAACGGCTGTTTTTCAGATCTGTCACTGACATGTACTGGGTCTCCTCAGGGGTGTGTCCTGCCTCCACTTCTCTACATTCTGTATACAGACGACTGCAGAAATAACCACTTAAATAGGTTTACATTCTGTATACAGACGACTGCAGAAATAACCACTTAAATAGGTTTCTGGTCAAATTTGCAGACGACAGTGCTCTACTGTCACTACTTCAGGGATCTGAGCAGTACCATGGACCCGCCTTAACTGAGTTTGTTGACTGGTGCGACAACAGCTATTTAGATCTTAATGTGACTAAAACCAAGGAGATGATTGTTGATTTTAGGAGGCAGGAACACAGTCGTGGGAAGACCATTATCCACAATAAAGAAGTTGAAATTGTCAGTAAATACAAGTACCATGGCACCATCTTTGACGACAAGCTGAAATGGGACGACAACACTGAAGAAATTGTAAAGAAGGGGCAACAGCGGCTGTATCTCTTGCGAAAGCTAAATTATTTCTCTGTTGACCAAAAGATTTTAACTCTTTTTTACAAATCTTTTATTGAGAGTGTTCTGTCATTCTCTTTCATCTGCTGGTTTCACAGCCTGGGAGTGAAGAACAGGAACAGCCTGCAAAGAATTGTCCGTATCGCCTCCAAGATAACTGCAGTGCCCCAGAGAGACCTGGCTCTTTTCTGTTAACAGCAGATCTTACGGAAAGCCCGCTCTATTTTAACGAAGAAGGATCATATTTTAAACCAGGAATTTACTACTCTCCCATCAGGTCGTCGTCTTAGATGCCCCATTTGTAAAACAAATAGATTTAAGAACTCTTTTATGCCAGTCGCAGTACGCCTTTTAAACAACACCTGAAGTGTACATGTATACATGAAGTGTGTGTGTGTGTGTGTGTGTGTGTGTGTGTGTGTGTGTGTGTGTGTGTGTGTGTGTGTGTGTCACGGTGTGTGTGTGTGTGTGTGTGTGCCACGGTGTGTGTGTGTGTGTGTGTGTGTGTGCCACGGTGTGTGCGTGTGTGTGTGTGTGTATGTCTGATTGTGCCACGGTGTGTGTGTGTGATGGTGTGTGTGTGTGACTGTGCCATGGTGTGTGTGTGCGTACGTGCGTGCGTGCGTGCGTGCGTGTGTGTGTGAGTGTGTGTGTGTGTGTGTGTGTGTGTGTGTGTGTGTGTGTGTGTGTGTGTGTGTGTGTGTGTGGTATGTGTGTGTGTGTGTGTATCAACTAAGAAAAAAGAAAAAAACACTGGCAGAAGCATTCTTGATGCAGAGTTAACCGAATTTTAAAACCTAGAAACGGGTTTTTATTGATCTTTATTTTCTTCTGTGTTGCTTAACGTGCACAGAAGCCACATACGGCTTATTAGAGACAGGAGAGAGAGAGAGAGAGGGGGGGGGGGGGTGTTTAACTATAAATAGCTCGTCCTCGCACTCCGACCCGCAAAGACTGAAGAAGAAAAAAAAAACGCTCATCCACCGCCAGAACAACAATGTCAAGGAGGTTGCGACCCCGCTAATGCGAAGCAACTTGTTTACTCCGCAACTTGCTCTTGCAACAGCTGTGCGGAACACAGTCACAAAGACAGAGCCAAAAAGACCAGCTGTTGAAACCTGAAGCAAAAGACAGTCACAAAGACAGAGCCAGAAAGACCAGCTGTTGAAACCTGAAGCAAAAGACAGTCACAAATACAGAGCCAGAAAGACCAGCTGTTGGAACCGGAAGCATAAGACAGTCACAAAGACAGAGTCCGAGAGACCAGCTGTTGGAACCTGAAGCAAAAGACAGTCACAAAGACAGAGCCCGAAACACCAGCTGTTGAAACCTGAAGCAAAAGACAGTCACAAAGACAGCCCGAAAGACCAGATGTTGGAACCTGAAACAAAAGACAGTCACAGAGACAGAGCCGGAAAGACCAGGTGTTGAAACCTGAAGCAAAAGACAGTCACAAAGACAGCCAGAAAGACCAGCTGTTGAAACCTGAAGCAAAAGACAGTCACAGAGACAGAGCCCGAAAGACCAGCTATTGGAACCTGTAGCAAGAGACAGTCACAAAGACAGCCCGAAAGACCAGTTGTTGAAACCTGAAGCAAGAGGCAGTCACAAAGACAGCCCGAAAGACCAGTTGTTGGAACATGACGCAAAAGACAGCCACAAAGACAGAAAGACCAGCTGTTGAAACCTGAAGCAAAAGACAGTCACAGAGACAGAGCCCGAAGACCAACTGTTGAAACCTCAAGCAAAAGACAGTCACAAAGACAGAGCCAGAAAGACCAGCTGTTGGAACCTGAAGCAAAAGACAGTCACAAAGACAGAGCCAGAAAGACCAGCTGTTGAAACCTGAAGCAAAAGACAGTCACAAAGACAGCGGAAAGACCAGGTGTTGGAACCTGAAGCAAAAGGCAGTCACAAAGACAGCCGCGAAAGACCAGCTGTTGGAACCTGAAGCAAAAGACATTCACAAAGACAGCCCGAAAGACCAGGTGTTGGAACCTGAAGCAAAAGACAGTCACAAAGACAGCCCGAAAGACCAGGTGTTGGAACCTGAAGCAAAATACAGTCACAAAGACAGCCCGAAAGACCAGGTGTTGGAACCTGAAGCAAAAGACAGTCACAAAGACAGAGCCGGAAAGACCAGGTGTTGGAACCGGAAGCAAAAGACAGTCACAAAGACAGAGCCGGAAAGACCAGGTGTTGGAACCTGAAGCAAAAGACAGTCACAAAGACAGCCGGAAAGACCAGGTGTTGGAACCTGAAGCAAAAGACGGTCACAAAGACAGCCCGAAAGACCAGGTGTTGGAACATGAAGCAAAAGACAGTCACAAAGACAGAGCCCGAAACACCAGGTGTTGGAACCGGAAGCAAAAGACAGTCACAAAGACAGCCCGAAAGACCAGCTGTTGGAACCGGAAGCAAAAGACATTCACAAAGACAGCCCGAAAGACCAGGTGTTGGAACCTGAAGCAAAAGACAGTCACAAAGACAGAGCCAGAAAGACCAGCTGTTGAAACCTGAAGCAAAACACAGTCACAAAGACAGCGGAAAGACCAGGTGTTGGAACCTGAAACAAAAGGCAGTCACAAAGACAGCCCGAAAGACCAGCTGTTGGAACCTGAAGCAAAAGACATTCACAAAGACAGCCCGAAAGACCAGGTGTTGGAACCGGAAGCAAAAGACAGCCACAAAGACAGCCCGAAAGACCAGGTGTTGGAACCGGAAGCAAAAGACAGTCACAAACACAGAGCCGGAAAGACCAGGTGTTGGAACCTGAAGCAAAAGACAGTCACAAAGACAGCCCGAAAGACCAGGTGTTGGAACCGGAAGCAAAAGACAGTCACAAAGACAGCCCGAAAGACCAGGTGTTGGAAAAATGAAGCAAAAGACAGTCACAAAGACAGAGCCGGAAAGACCAGGTGTTGGAACCTGAAGCAAAAGACAGTCACAAAGACAGAGCCGGAAAAACCAGCTGTTGGAACCTGAAGCAAAAAACAGTCACAAAGACAGAGCCGGGAAGACCAGGTGTTGGAACCGGAAGCAAAAGACAGTCACAAAGACAGCCCGAAAGACCAGGTGTTGGAACCGGAAGCAAAAGACAGTCACAAAGACAGCCCGAAAGACCAGGTGTTGGAACATGAAGCAAAAGACAGTCACAAAGACAGAGCCGGAAAGACCAGGTGTTGGAACATGAAGCAAAAGGCAGTCACAAAGACAGAGCTGGAAAGACCAGGTGTTGGAACCTGAAGCAAAAGACAGCCCAGCTCCCTATGACAGCCCAGCTCCGCCTCCCTCTGCAGATCGCTCGGGGGCTCTGTTTAGTGATCAAGTTCAGTGTTGTTTTACGTTGAATGCAACAGCAAGACGGATCTTTTTGACAAAGTTTTTTTGGTTTGGGGAAGAAAGAAAGAAGAAGAGGAGTAAGTAACTTGATGTTTTACGCCCTGTTAACCATTGCGGTTATATCAGGGCGAAAGAAGAAGAAGAGGAAAGATGACTCTAGCAAACAACCACGAAAGAAAAGAAACGGCACAAGGAAAGGGGGAGGAGGAGGAGGAGGAGAGGAGGAGAGAGAGAGAGAGAGAGAGAGAGAGAGAGAGAGAGAGAGAGAGAGAGAGAGAGAGAGAGAGAGAATACGGAAATTGTATTCAGTAAGTCCATAGCCCCATGGGGTGTAAGCACAATAAACGTTACACTACAACGCACACACAATAATTAAAGACACAGATGTTGGAATGTTGCAAATGAGCAAAGCGGAAGCGAAACATTATGAAGAGGAGAAATTCGATATAATAACAAACTTGATTATTAGTTCATTATGTACATTTGAGTTCTTTACGATAGGGTTTTTATCTTCTAATGAATGCTTTTTTATACAGAAACAAAGCAAGATAAAAAAAAAATTCAGGGTGCGTTCATTTTGTGAAGCTAAGAGCAGTGCCAACCGAAATTCACATGGGTTACTGAAATATTTTGGCTTTATGAACTCATATCTTAAATCATCAAATACAGGACATCATAGAACAAAATGGATTTCAGTATCAACCGCCGACAAGTACAATGGGCATTTTAATTCATCCACATTATAAAATTCAAATCTTGATCTATGTACTTTAATATCTGACACACCAAATCTAAATCTGGTCAATGCATCCCTTATGTATCTGTTTAAATTTAACATCATGTAGGGTTCAACATCAGCTAATGTTTTAAATTGTCTGTATAACGAAAGTCTGCTTACATGGTCATCCCATACTTGCATTTGAATGTCAATAAGTCTCAAATAAATGCACTCAAGCATCCTATTCCCTGATTATCCCAAAGATAAGAAAATCCGTTTGCGCATAAAGTTTTACGAACATTTGTCAACCTGTTAGTTTTTCCGCTTTGGCCCCCTCCATGCGTGTCAGTTTTAACCAGTATCTTATACAGAGAAAACTTGCATTAATTTCAATAGGAAACCTTCCAACTTCACCAGAAACAAGATCATTCGGGATTCCCCTGTCCACACCTAAATAACGTTTCAAACCAAACAAATGCACATTATCAATCACCGAAGAGCTACTTTCCAAACCCCAAATCTCTGCTCATATAGAACAATAACTGGTTTCACTTGAGCATCACAAATCTTCAAAAAAACAAAACTAAACACCCTACCCCCACCACCCCACACACACCAACAAAACAAACAAACAACAACAACAACAGAAACCAACAACAACAACAAATCAAGTTGCAGTAAATTCTATATAATATACTCATGATACACAGCGGCGCCTATTTTGCTCTACTTACCAGATCTTGACAAGTATGGTAAAAACTAATCCTTGCAGAAAAAATATATTCTAAGATATTTACAAGAGTTCACCACTTTCACCATACAATCATCATAGATCCATCTTTCTCTGGCACCTAAATACCCTCTCTTCCTAAACACCACCATATTACTTTTATTCATATTCACTTTAAGTTGTAACCTTGATGCAGCTCTAAACAGACTGTTAAGCTGAGTCTGCAGACTAATAACAGTTTCAGACAGCAATATCATGTCATCTGCAAATAATAATATCAATAACAGGACAAAATCACTGCTCATGCTTACTCCATATCTGCCTCGTTTGATAATATCAAGGGCAAGTTCATTAATAAACAGTGAGAACAAGACAGGGCTACACACATTCCCCTGTTTTCACCCCATGGGTACAATTAGTACAGTCTGTAAACTTAGCACCACATCTAATTATAGCCTTCACATTTTCGTACATACTTCTAACGCACTTATACACGCTACCTTGAATACCATTTTTGAAAAGAATAGGCCAAAGTAGTTTTCTTGAATCAAAGGCCTTCGCAAAATCTATAAAGGCCACATACAGCTTTCTATGCAAGGCAAAATTTTCCTGAAT
>JABMCL010001635.1:965000-977500 GCA_018857735.1 Alviniconcha marisindica
AAAGCCCCCATGGGCGAAAATTTGGAATAAAAGTTTTTAAAACATGCTTGGAGTATTGTTATAGGCCTCTGTCTCGTCACTCCCCCCCCACACACCCCTCTCCGTTTCTGTCTCCTCTCTCCCCCCCCCACCCTCTCTCTCTCTCACACATACACACACATATATATGCACACATACATATATGCACACACATTTGTGTGTGTGTGTGTGTGTGTGTGTGTGTGTGTGTGTGTGTGTGTGTGTGTCTCTCTCTCTCTCTCTCTCTCCCTCTCTCCCTCTCTGTGCTACAGGCTGCTGGCTGCGTGGCTTGTTTGTCAATCCCACAGTTACAGGGTCATGCGACCCTCTGTGTCTGCATGTCTACCTCTGACTGTACTGGCTGGGGACCGCCTCACCCGCTGATCGTTACCGACTCCTGAATAGCACACTACATGTAATAGTAATAAGCATGCGTGTGGCTCATTACCGACTTCGCGTTCGGGTAGTTACGTTGATGCAGGCGTGTGTGTTTGTGTGAGAGGGAGGGAGGGAGCGAGAGGGAGGGTGAGAGAGAAAGAGAGAGAGGAAGCGAGAGAGAGAGAGAGAGAGAGAGAGAGAGAGAGAGAGAGAGAGAGAGAGAGAGACAGAGACAGAGACAGAGACAGAGACAGAGACAGAGAGACACAGAGACAGAGACAGAGAGATACAGAGACAGAGAGAGACAGAGACATACAGACAGACACAGACGGACGGACGGACGGACAGACAGAGACACACACAAACACACACACAAACAATCACACACACACACACACACACACACACACACCACACAAAGACAGACACACAGAGACAGAGACACAGACAGTCTGTGTACCCCCCCCCCCCCCCCCCCCCCCCCCCCCGCTCCCACCCCCTCCAACTGTCCCACGTCCAAACACATCTCGATAGTTCGCTTAGTTCCCTTTGGCATTGCTAGAGTTCAACGATACCACAAACAGGGACGGCCCAGCAGGCAGGGGCGGCAAGCGGAACACACCCGTACGGGTAAGGTCAAGGTCAATGTCAACCTGTAAAAACACCTGTCGGGTACACATGACCACGGTGCTGAGCAAACAGTCCACTTTATGCCCTGCCGGGGTGTCTCGGTTACAACGGTACATGTACCCATGCACAGGCCTAAATCGATTCAGCCAAGAAGACGAGGAAGAAGAGGAGAAAGAGAAGAAGGAAGAAAAAGACGAGAAGGAGGAGTATTAGCAGCATTGAGAAGAAGAAGACGATAAGGACGACGACGACGATGACGAAGAAGAACAACAACAAGTCGAGGCACAACGAACTAATCAACGAGTCTGCCTTTTCCTCACATGTGGTCAGACAGACAGACAGACAGATAGACAGAGTCCGTTTCATTTGAAGCGTATCTCGTAGATATTGTGGTGGGACAAGACCTACAGGTACAATTGTTTACCACTGTATCAGGAGAGAGAGAGAGAGAGGTAGGGAGAGAGAGAGAGAGAGAGAGAGAGAGAGAGAGAGAGAGAGAGAGAGAGAGAGAGAGAGACAGAGAGAGAAGAGAGAGAGAGAGACAGAGAAGAAAAAGAGAGAGAGAGAGAGAGAGAGAGAGAGAGAGAGAGAGAGAGAGAGAGAGAAGGGGAGACAGACAGAAGAGAGACGCACAGAGACAGACAGACAGACAGAAGAGAGAGAGAGAGAGAGAGAGAGAGAGAGAGAGAGGAAGAGAGAGAGAGACAGAGACAGAGAGAGAGAGAGAGAGAGAGAGAGAGAGAGAGAGAGAGAGAGACAGAGACAGAGACAGAGACAGAGAGACAGAGACAGAGACAGACAGACAGACAGAGACCGACCGACAGACAGAGAAAGCATGACTGACAGAACGACAGAAGACCGGGCGATTAACTGTGACATGGACCTCTTCACCAGACCAACCTGATCCCACCGTGACCACAGATGGTGCAGAGTTGTACTGTCCGTAATTAACCTACACCCTGACGGACAGACAATGCCAGGCCCTGGTCGTCCTCCCACTCCCACTGTCAAGCAGGCAGCCACAGGTACATGTAGGTCCGTGGGCAGACAGGCAGACAGACAGACAGGCAGACAGGCAGGCAGGCAGGCAGGCAGACAGACATACAGACAGACAGGCTGACAGACAGACAGACACAGACACAGACAGGAAGACAGACAGGCAGGCAGGCAGGCTGACAGACAGGCAGGCAGACAGGCAGGCAGACAGACAGACAGATAGGCAGGCAGGCAGGCAGACAGACAGACAGACATACACAGACATGCAGGCCGGCAGATAGGCCGGAAGACAGGCAGTCAGGCAGACAGGTAGGCAGACAGGTAGGCAGACAGGCACAGACAGGCAGACAGGCAGACAGGTAGACAGACAGGCAGACAGACAGACAGGTAGACAGACAGGCAGACAGGTAGACAGGTAGACACAGGCAGACAGGTAGACAGGCAGACAGGCAGACAGGTAGACAGACAGGCAGACAGCCAAGCCGGCCGGCAGATAGGCCAGAAGACAGGCAGTCAGGCAGACAGGTAGGCAGACAGGCTGGCAAACAGGCTGGCAGGCAAGCAGACAGACAGACAGACAGGCAGACAGGCAGTGAGGCAGACAGGTAGGCAGACAGGTAGACAGACAGGCAGGCAGGCAGGCTGGTAGACAGACAGACAGACAGACAGACAGGCAGGCAGGCAGGCAGGCAAACAAAAGAGGTAAGCAGGGAGAAAGGCGGGTAGGCACGCAGGCAAGTAGGTCGATACACAGGCAAGCAGGCAGGCAAGTAGATCAACAGACAGACTGACAAACAAGAAGGCGGGTTATAAAGACAGACAGATTGGTATAGAGACAGACAGGCAGGTAGACAGACAAGAAGGTGGGCCACAAAGACGGGCAGACTGATATACAGGCAGGCAGGCAAGTAAATCAACAGACAGGTAGACAAAGAAGAAGATGGGTTACAGAGACAGGCAGGCACACAGCCAAACAGGCAGGCAAGTAGATCAACAGGCAGGTAGACAAACAAGAAGGTGGGTTATAGAGACAGACAGGAAGGTATACAGACAGACGGACAGGCAGGTAAACAGACAAGAAGGAGGCTTATAGAGACAAGCAGACTGGTATACAGACAGACAGGCAGGCAGGTAGACAGACAGGAAGGTGGGTTACAGAGACAGGCAGACTGGTATACAGACATACAGGCAGGTAGACAAACAAGGTGTGCTATAGAGACAGGCAGACATACAGACAGGCAGGTAGACAAACAAGATGGTGGGTTATAGAAACAGGCAGACTGGTATACAAACAGTCAGGCAGGTAGACAAACATGAAGGTGCGCTATAGAGACGGGCAGGCATACAGACAGGCAGGTAGACAAACAAGAAGGTGGGTTATAGAGACAGGCAGACTGGCAGGTAGACAAACAAGAAGGTGGGTTATAGAGACAGGCAGGTAAACAAACAAGAAGATGGGTTATAGAGACAGGCAGGCTGGTATACAAACAGTCAGGCAGGTAGACAAACAAGAAGGTGCGCTATAGAGACAGGCAGACAGGCAGGTAGAAAAACAAGGTGGGTTATAGAGACAGGCAGACTGGTATACAAGCAGTCAGGCAGGTAGACAATCAAGAAGGTGGGTTATAGAGACAGGCAGACTGGTATATAGACAGATAGGCAGACAGGTAAAAAAACAAGAAGGTGGGATAGAGAGACAGGAAGGCTGGTATACAAACAGGCAGGTAGACAAACAAGAAGGTGGATTAGAGAGACAGGCAGACTGGCATACAAACAGGCAGGTATATCAACAGACCGATAGAAAGACAATAAGCAAGAGCTGTGTGGGGTTTTCTTTTATCTTTTCCCCCAAACAGAGAAGAGAGACAGACATCCTTAAAAACTTGCCAAGGAATGAAATTGCTGGAGCAGATAACAACGAAACACCAAAACAAAACAAAACAAACAAACAAACAACAGAAAACCAAACAAACAACTAAAACAAAACACCACCACCAAAACCTACAACACACACACACACACACACACACACACACACACACACACACAGAGCAAGTGGCCAACAAAAGTGAAACATATACTCACTCTCGGCCGGGAGAAAAGTCGAAACCTCCCACTCCATGTCCTTACTCCGTCGTTTGCTGCCGGTTTCTGCTGGCATGATGGCCGCGATCGCCTCCCCCTCTCCTCTCCGGACACCCCCGCCACCGCCACCACTAACTACTAACCACCACCACCACCACCGCCGCTACCACGACACCGGTAGCAGTACTATTGTCCTGAGCTTTCGCTGGTCCTGTGCGCAGTTAATGCTGTGTGTCACGCTTCCGTGAGTAAGCTACGAGTCAGTGCTCGGGCTGTTTGGAGTCCTGTGCGGAAAAGGAGGAGGGGGGGGGGGGGGGGGGGGGGGGGGGGGGGGGGGGTAGAAAGGGGGGAACACTGACGGTGCAGGTCAGGTGTCAAAGAAGCCTGGGAGTTGTTCCGCTTGGCTCACGCGCGTACCCGTTGCCTGCGAGCTCGTCATGGTTCACTGACACGAAGGTTCCCCCTTTGGGGCGTGGTCCGCTTTTGTGTCGTCGTCGTCGTAGTCGTCGTTGTTGATTTTTCTAGATTCGAAAGATACGATCGGTGTTGGCAATGGAGTATAAGTAGACAGGAAGGAAGGAAGGAGGGAGTAACCCCCCCACGCCTCTTTTTTTCCGTTAATCTTCCGGTCAGCTGTTGGGTGCTGGTCTCATCCGGGCGAAAAATGGAACGCGGGAAGGACGGTCTTTTTTCACTCGCCCTCTGAGTCCAGGGTGGCTGGTTTTCCAAGCTGTTCAAACAGAGGAAATCGTGTTTGAGGTTTTATTAGCCCATAACGCCGCCACTGACCTGCGCGTAGTGTATTTGGAGGGGTATATAACAGGCCGTTTTGTGCAGGGTAGACATAGTTCAGGAGCTGGGTGAGAGTCGAGGTGGCCGTCCTGGGCTGTCCGTCCTAACGAGCCTTCTGGTTTCCGTGGACGTAAAGCTATATTGAACCATGCTTCGGCATTGGTCTCAGCTTGTCCCTAATATGTCAACCGACATCCGAGGACATTAAGCAACACTACCTACCTACCTACCTACCCAGGGTAGATTTGGTAGATAGGAATGGCGGGGTGGGAGGATGGGTGGGTGTGGGGAGTCCTGACTGAAGAGGCAGGGGTAGAATTCTAGCCGTTTGTGCGATACCTAGGTGGCCTGTTATACGTTTTTAGTTTTCCTTTTAGTTTAAGATTGTTAACTCTCCCATATTTAACATAAGTAAAAACATCATTGCCTTGATCTCTGTCAGTTATAAACAGTGATAAACTTACGGCTACAACTGTACCAGTAGTAATTTCAATTTAATCACACACACACACAAGCACACACACACACACACACACACACACACACACACACACACACACACACACACACACACACACACACACACACACACACAGTGATACAGAAAGAGACAGCAACCACCCTTTACGTTTGCAAACCTCGTATGCTACTTTATAAAGGAACAAACAAACAAAACAAAAACTAAAAAGGGAGGGGGGAGATGAAGGGAGGGGGTTGGAACCCCTGGGACCCACGGGAGGTTGGAACCCCCCCCCCCCCCCCCCCCCATCCCCTCAGTCTGGTCCTGTTGTTGTACATGTCATCAGAACAGGCCGATACGATATAGAGAACGTATAACAAAAGTCCAAGCATGTCTTGGTTTTAAAACTTTGATTCAAAATTTTCGCCCATCGGAGGGCTTTGCCAAGGCCTGCCCGGTCGGCTAGATTCCTACGACACCCACACACACACACACACACACACACACACACACACACACACACACGTGTGTGTGTGTGTGTGTGATTATATGTGTGTGTGTGTGTGTGTGTGTTGTGTGTGTGTGTGTGTGTGTGTGTGTGTGTGTGTGTGTGTGTGTGTGTTCGGGTGTGTGTGTGGATGGCTAATCCTGGAGGCAGTGTTTGGACGGTGTTTGTGTGAACCTGGAAGGTTCGCTGGTCAAGCTTGATTGAGCGTAGGTACCGCTGTCCATTCAGTCTGTCAACGTTCACCGACACAGGTGTGACACAGGTCTTCGCTCCGTTCACAGGACAATCTGGACCGGCCCCAACCTATTGTTGTTTGGTTGAAGTGTTCCTTTACTTCCACAGAAACCGTAGGCTTATTAGGGACGCGAGCCCAGGACGTCCACCTCGACTATCACACAGCTCCTGAGCTCTGATTGTTGTTTTTGTATTGTCTTGTTTTTATAGATGCTGTGTTGTTGTCGCTGCTGCCTTAAAGACGTAGACCACTGGGGCCATTCTTTTGCGTCTTTTCTCAAAGCACGGAATAATAAATGTTCTAAACCCGAAACGGAGAAATGGCAAGGATGCAGTCAGCGATTTTAAATCGAATTGTACTTGATCTCAGTAATTCGCATTTTATGTTACGACGTATCATGTTCTGTTCAAAGGCAGCAACGCAGTGAGCACTACTCACTCGGTACTAGCAGTTCTGTCCCTTGGTTCTAGCTACACAGAATGAAAATATTTGGAGAAATCTTTGTGTTCATGTTTGTGTACCGAGCACTTAAAAGGCGAAGTGTCGTTAGTTCGTAGTAACATAATGCTGTTGTATGTTCCTAGTCTATTAAGTTTGCATTTATATTTTGGTATCATTGTTTCATGTTCCTAATGCTGTTGTATGTTCCTAGTCCATTAGGTTTGCATTCGTATTTTGGTATTGTTGTTTCATGTTCCTAATGCTGTTGTATGTTCCTAGTCCATTAGGTTTGCATTCATATTTTGGTATTGTTGTTTCATGTTCCTAATGCTGTTGTATGTTCCTAGTCCATTAGGTTTGCATTCGTATTTTGGTATTGTTGTTTCATGTTCCTAATGCTGTTGTATGTTCCTAGTCCATTAGGTTTGCATTCGTATTTTGGTATTGTTGTTTCATGTTCCTAATGCTATTGTATGTTCCTAGTCCATTAGGTTTGCATTCATATTTTGGTATTGTTGTTTCATGTTCCTAATGCTGTTGTATGTTCCTAGTCCATTAGGTTTGCATTCGTATTTTGGTATTGTTGTTTCATGTTCCTAATGCTATTGTATGCTCCTAGTCCATTAGGTTTGCATTCGTATTTTGGTATTGTTGTTTCATGTTCACACCCCTGTTGAAGGAGCTATGACTTACTGAATAAAACATTCGTATTCGCATATTTTTTATTGAGACGATTCTTTGTATTATTTTGGTTAGTTAAGTCATGATTTGTCTCTTGCATTTTTTTTCTTTTTCTTCACCTGCTGGCTGTTTGTTTCCCCAACATTGCCAATCATTATGAATTGAAAATAGATGGGACAAAACCACACCTTTTCTCGTGGACTTACTTTTTTTCTCCTTTTTCTTTTTTTCTAGAACACTGCAATACGTCATCAAACGTTCTATCCACAGAGATAATAATTTAAAAAAAAGAAAAAAAATCGGTGACAAAAATGATTGCAGTCCACATGCATTTCGTTCGTGCACTTTTCGCAAACAAGAGTTTCTGGTGTTCTATCCGTGAAGCTAAAGACACTTCGGTGATGTCAAAGTGAAGCATGGGAAAAGAGCGCACAATGCTGTATTCAGCTCGTGAAACAAGAGTTAGTCATGGTGTCCCAAAAAGTAACCTTATAAAATCTATATAAAATCAACGGCACTTTCAATCACTGACTTTTTTTTTTTTTTTTTACTACGGATCATGTTCGTTTAACCTGCTCCAAGCACACGAGAAGTTTATCGTGCCAAGGAGAGTTCCTTTAAAGGCTGAACAGAACCCACAGGACCCGTCAGTTGTGGGCTGTCCCAGGAAAGCATCCCTGACACTTGGTGATCTGACATAAATTATGACTGAATGTTTTTCCGGAATTTCTAAGATTTTTTTCCGTCTTGGTGGGCCCCTCATGTTTGGCGCCGTTAAAACCTTTTCCTTAACTTCTCGAGTTGTCTCCACACGCGTTGTGCGTCCGTCCTGTGCTGAGTGCGCACAAAGGAATGACGTCAGCAGTTACAGTTACGTCACTGCCGATAAAGGGAAATAATCCGATCTATTTGATTTCCTGTGGGTTACTGTCCACCAGTCTGGTTCCCGGTAGCTCGTAGAATATAGATCTTGTCTACCCATCAGAATTTTATGCGAGCCGGTTTGGCCTAGCAGTAAGGCGTTAGGCTGGTAAGCAGAAGGACCTCGGTTCGAATTCGCTCCGGCTCTCCTTTCTTTTCAAAAGTTGTGGTCTGTGGACACTGCCCTGTGACTTTGTCCCTCACAATTATGAAACATTAAAATGGCTCTCATGGCTGCCCATCATAATGCAGAAGTCATTCCGATGATACAGTGTAGCGATAGGTATATAATTTCCCTCTCCCCCCACCTCCATACCCCTTTCCCCCCGCTTCCCCCCGTCCCTAATAAGCCATATGGTTTCTGTGGACGTTAAGCACCATGTTTACTTACTTACTTCAGAATTTTACGACAGGCTCTCCAGGATGTCCAGTAATTCGATCCTCAATCGTCGCAGCGCCATGCGGCCAGTGCAGTCACCGACCAACAGCGCGTGGTCCCTTATGTTCATGGCATTTGCAGATGGCCCCATCGTCCTAATTACTTAGTCAGTAGCTGGATTTTACAGTCCTGTCAACCAACCGGACAGGGTCACCTAAGGACAGTCAAATTGTCTGTCATAAGTCAGTACACATTTCAATGCTTTTCTCATATCCCCAAACCCGTTATTAAATCAAACCTAAACACACACACGCACGCACGCACACACACACGCGCACGCACGCCTACGCACGCACGCACACACACAGACACATACACACACACACTGAACAGCACTCACGACAAAGCTCCTCAGACACCAATATCATGACACGGGGCGCGGGACTATTGGCACCTTGAATAACACGTGATCCGTTACCACAGCAGCACGTAAAAGATCCCGGTCATTCTGCCAGAAGGGCAGGTGGCAGGTTACAGCTAAACACGCATGCACCTTACGCATGTGGCTTTGCATGAGATGACATGGTGCATGGTTGTATGGTGTACACAGAACTTGCGCCGAGACGACAGCAGTTTCATGTGGCACCAGCCATGCCAGCGCTGTAACTACACTGACCACTTTAGTGGATATTCAAAAACGCGCTATGAAAAAAGCTAGTCACTCATATACTGAGAATCACATGCGAGCGCAGAGCGTCTGCTGGAGAGCGGAAAAAAGCGCTATATAAAAGCAGTCAGCGGAGAACAGCCGGTTTGGCCTAGCGGTAAGGCGTTAGGCTGGTAAGCGGAAGGACATCGGTTCGATACCGCTTCGGCTCTCCTTTCTCTTCAAAAAGGTTGTGTTTTGTGGACACTGTCTTGTGACTTTGTCCATCACTTCCTACTGAAACATTAAAATGGCTCTCATCGCTGCCCATCTTAATGCAGGAGTCATTCTGGTGGTGACAGTGTAGCGATAGGTATATAATCTCCCTCTCCCCCCACCTCCATACCCCCCCCCCCCCCTTTTTCTCCCCGTCCCTAATAAGCCTTATGGTTTCTGTGGACGTTAAGCACCATGTTTACTTACTTACAGCGCTATATAAAAGCAGTCAGCGGAGAATAGCGCTATATAAAAGCGATCATAATCATCCGCATAGTTCAGGAGCTGTGTGAGAGTCGAGGTGGCCGTCCTGGGCTGTCCGTCCTAACGAGCCTTCTGGTTTCCGTGGACGTAAAGATTTATTGAACCATGCTTCGGCATTGGTCTCAGCTTGTCCCTAACATGTCAACCGACATCCGAGGACATTAAGCAACACTACCTACCTACCTATCCGCGTGTGGACGACCGACCCAAACTCCAAACACTGGTTTACGAGATCCTTCCTTCGGAGGAAGGTGCCGGAAAGCGATGCTCGGAGTGTGCGACCGACCGTGCATTCATCAACTTTCGGCGCTGACACGTACACTACTGGACCTCACTGACACGACTGTGGCTCCCTGGAGCGTAGTTGCAATGGTCAGCGCAGGACTTTAGTCTTCAGCGGACAGCCTTTGCGTCACAGCCGAATGTCAGCGGCCGTTACCCCGGCCTTTCATCTCTCCGGCCAATTTTTCACCGTGTCCGGCCTTGACCTCACCACACGTCACAGCTCCGCACACCTCTTTCTCTCGCTCTCCAAACTTCGGTTTTCGGCATCTCTCTCTCTCTCTTCTTGTGTGGAGGCTTAGACTCTCTCTCTCCTTTTTTTTCTTTCTTGGGGTAAGGCTTAGACTCTCTCTCTCTCTCCTTTCTTTTCTTGGGGGAAGGCTTAGACTCTCTCTCTCTCCTTTCTTTTCTTGGGGGAAGGCTTAGTCTCTCTCTTCTCTCTCTCTCTCTCTCTCTCTCTCTCTCTCTCTCTCTCTCTCTCTTCTTGGGGGAAGGCTTAGATTCTCTCTCTCTCTTTTCTTTTCTTTTCTTGGGGGAAGGCTTAGACTATCTCTCGCTCTCTCTTACGCCTGAGGTGACCCTGTGCGGTTGACTGGACGTCAAAATCTAAGACCTATCAGGCTATGTAACTCCCCTCTCTCTTTGTCTCCCACCCGGTACCCCCTCTCTTTGCCCCTTCTCTCTCGCCTCCGTCTGTTTCTCTGCCGGCCCGCTACGTCCCACCACTCTTTTTCAGTGTCTGTCTGTTTCTCACACGCTCTCTCGGTTGACCGTGGCCGAGAAAAAACAAAACAAACAAACAAAAAGGCAAACAATTCGTAGACAAAGCCCCCCAAAAGCCGCCCATCCCCCTGTCTGTCTGTCTGTCTCTCGCATGCTCTTTCGGTTGACCGTGTGGCCGAGAAAACAAAAAAACAAAAAGGCAAACAATTCATGGGCAAAGTTCCCCACCCCCCACCCACCCAGCCACCCGTCTGTCTGTCTCTCGCACGCTCTCTCGGCTGAGCGTGGCCGAAGAAAAACAAACAAGCAAACAATTCGTGGCTGGCAAAGTCAAAAATCGGCTTCGATCATTCACGCGGCATACACGAAGAGATCTTCTACGTCGAAAACGCTAGAGCGGAGAAAACATTGATCCATGAGCTGCAACTGTACGAACCGATTTCCAAGAGGCAGCGTCTCTACAAGAGTTCAGCCCTGGGTGGGTGGGTGGGGGGTTTAGAGAAACCGGGACATGCATAAGCAAGAATGGCTGCAAAATCGACTCCATGAATTAATGAAGGCAGAAATACTCAACCCTGTCCATGGACACACAAAGATGACGGCGACGGCTAATTGTAGTGGCGGCGGTGGCGAGCTCGGGGACAGTATTGTATTGTTCCGCCGTTGGTGGCGATGCCGGTGTTGACAGCCGGGCTCTGGATTCTGGAGTCTCAGAGAGAATCCATTCAGTCCGAGCGCCGCGCAGACCAACGGGTGTTGTGGCAACTGGGTACCGCCTTTGAATCCAGCACTGCGCGAAGATGAGAGACTGATGTGATACTAGAGGCTCCAGAATTCTCCTTCGAGCCCTGTGTGTGCGTGTGTGTGTGGTCCGTGTCCATACTAGAGGCTCCAAAATTCTCCTTCGAGTCCTGTGTGTGTGTCCATACTAGAGGCTCCAAAGGTTTCCTTCGAGTCCTGTGTGTGTGTCCATACTAGAGGCTCCAAAATTCTCCTACGAGCCCTGTGTGCGTGTGTGTGATCCGTGTCCATACTAGAGGCTCCAAAATTCTCCTTCGAGCCCTGTGTTGTCCGTGTCCATTCACCCCTGACCTCTCCCTTTGTAAGCCAGGCTGACTGTCTGTCTCTTGTCTATCAGCCCCGTCTGTTTGTCCGTCTTCCTACCTGTTCGTGTACATACTTTGGATGTGCAGGTTACTGGCACCCGCCTGTGTGAAACTGCGAAAATTGTTGGCATGTCGATACGTGTGTGTGTGTGTGTGTGTGTGTGTGTGTGTGTGTGTGTGTGTGTGTGTGTGTGTGGTGTGTGTGTGTGTGTGTGTGTGTGTGTGTGTGTGTGTGTGTGTGTGTGTGTGTGAGAGAGAGAGAGAGAGAGAGCTTACATCGCATCAATGAGATTGCTACACTGTGGAATTTAAATTGTGTTTATTTGTAACTTTTATACATGGCTAATTTTAATGTTTTGTCGACTTGTTAATGTGCTGTGCGAATGGAACGTCATCAAGACAAATTTCTGTGCACATTTTAATGTCACTGGCAAACAAATATCCTTGTATACCTATCTACTTACCTCAAAATCAACACACAAGGAAGTTAATTAGCACTCGAAAGGCGTCACACAAGCACAACAACAAAGACCCGAGTCGCCTACGGTAACTGTCACCTGGCATGCAAGTAAATACAAGGTACATAAACTCCACCAGAGCTACATCCTCTGGGCTTCGTCCTGTTTCAGGTTATTGTCTTCCCACCTCTCTCTCTCTCTCTCTCTCTCTCTCTCTCTCT
>JABMCL010001635.1:982500-1099108 GCA_018857735.1 Alviniconcha marisindica
TCACACACACACACACACACACACACACACACACTACACACACAAGCCGTCATTCTACCAAAACGTTTGACTTTACATTAACTGTATGGCGCGCGCGTGCGCGCGCGCACACACACACACACACACACACACACACACACACACACATTGGAGTCTATGAATACTAGCAAAGAAACATAGGCTAATCTGGCACATTCGTTTATGTTTTATTATAAAATTCGCAATATCTGCGACACTGAACACAACAAAAGAAAGTAGCTGCTGACCAGAAAATGGTAGCGTTTGACAAGCACGGTATCACTGTGCTGGCAGAACACGTCACCAGTCGAAATGAGGAACTTCCGGCTGGACAGATTTCACATTCGCGACTGATGGATTGGATGAATGAAATTACATGTAAGTCAACAATGACAATAGACAGTGACGTTAATAATTTTGTATATTGTACCCATTGTCATGGTCCTTGTGTGTGTGTGTGTGTGTGTGTGTGTGTGTGTGTGTGTGTTGTGTGTGTGTGTGTGTTTATCTGTGTAAATATGCACATTTTGTTTTGTTTTGCGCACTTTGCTTTAGGTATATAAATGTGAGAGAGAGAGAGAGAGAGAGAGAGAGAGAGAGAGAGAGAGAGAGAGAGGAGAGAGAGAGAGAGAGAGAGAGAGAGAGAGAGAGAGAGAGACAGACAGACAGACAGACAGACAGACAGACAGACAGACAGACAAAACTACATTGTAATGGATGGATGCATGTTCATGAATAAAAGCCTCACAGTGATGTGCTTGGCAAAAAGGAAAAACAAAACAAAAAACAAAAATAAAAAACAAAGCAACAACAACAAAAACAAAACAACAATGACAATTTATATATGCGCATGAAAGCTGCAATTCTCGAATTGTGGCAGCAACTACCAAAGACAGGCGTGGAATGGTTCCTGTCTTTAGCAAGTTCATCGGTCGACATCACATGTGAAGGCATCCACCTGAGCAATTTTTCCCCCGCCAGTTACTTGTGACCAAACTTAAATTACTGTCAACTGTTCCTACCACAAAAATGGCACATCACGAGATAGCATCTCAGTGGCGAGAGAGTCAAGTAAGTAAATTGGTGTTTTACGCCCGATCAACCAGTGAGGTTATATCAGGGCGACGAGAGAGTCAAGTAAGTAAATTGGTGTTTTACGCCCGATCAACCAGTGAGGTTATATCAGGGCGACGAGAGAGTCAAATCACCATGCGCAGCTCCAGTCATCAGAATACACCCAAAGGTAGTCACACGATCAAATCGCTGCCAAAACAACTCTAATCATCCAAACATATATCGACATGCAAACGCAAACGCGATCAAATCGCTGCCAACACAGCTAGCTCCAAGCATCCAAATACACGCAAATGCAATTACACTATCATATCACTGCCAACGCAACTCCAACCGCCAAACCAGATCGACATGCAAAGGCAAACACGATCAAATCGCTGCCAGCAGAGCTCCAAGCATCCAGATACACGCACGTGCAATTACACGATCAAATCACTGCCAGTACAACTCCAACCATTTCAACACAAATAAAAGCGTAGCGTCTGGGAGCCATTTTATAAAACTAGATCCGGCAGACACTACGTCATTTTGTAAGGGTCACGCGTTACGTCCGGTTACAACGACAAGCTAGCCAACAGTTAAAAATAAAATATAAAATAAATCCTTCCCAGCGTGCTCCTTTAAGAACAGGTCATTCCCGGGGCACTTTTGTGGATAGCTTGTGCCCGGAAAGGGACTAGTATATATAGATATAATTTCCATTATTTTTCGCTCGTGGCACAGATTCGCTCAGATTGCTTCGCTGTGTATAAACACAACCAAATAACTGTAAACTGTTTCGTAAGTACAACCATTTCACGGCGCATGTAAATCAAATCAAATCGCTGTCATTACAACCACTCAGTCCAGTCGAGTCATTTCAACACATGTTGTAAGCTACAAAATCAGCTGACTGTGCGGCACTAGTCATTAAGTCAGCACACACACACACACACACACACACACACACACACACACACACACACACACACGCACGCACGCACACACACATCACGCATGCACGCACGCACACACACATCACACACACACACGCACGCACACACACACTCAAACCAACCAGCAGCAAGTCTAAACATCGCGCCGCACACACCTCTGCCACTGTTGCTAGTCTAGTCCACACCTCTGCCACTGTTGCTAATCTAGTCCACACCTCTGCCACTGTTGCTAGTCTAGTCCACACCTCTGCCACTGTTGCTAGTCTAGTCCACACCTCTGCCACTGTTGCTAGTCTAGTCCACACCTCTGCCCCACTGATTGCCCTAGTCTAGTCCACACCTCTGCCACTGTTGCTAGTCTAGTCCACACCTCTGCCACTGTTGCTAGTCTAGTCCACACCTCTGCCACTGTTGCTAGTCTAGTCCATACCTCTGCCACTGTTGCTAGTCTAGTCCACACCTCTGCCACTGAGTCTAGTCCATACCTCTGCCACTGTTGCTAGTCTAGTCCACACCTCTGCCACTGTTGCTAGTCTAGTCCACACCTCTGCCACTGTTGCTAGTCTAGTCCACACCTCTGCCACTGTTGCTAGTCTAGTCCACACCTCTGCCACTGTTGCTAGTCTAGTCCACACCTCTGCCACTGTTGCTAGTCTAGTCCATACCTCTGCCACTGTTGCTAGTCTAGTCCACACCTGCCACTGTTGCTAGTCCATACATCTGCCACTGTTGCTAGTCTAGTCCACACCTCTGCCACTGTTGCTAGTCTAGTCCACACCTCTGCCACTGTTGCTAGTCTAGTCCACACTCTGCCACTGTTGCTAGTCTAGTCCACACCTGCCACTTTAGTCTAGTCCATACCTCTGCCACTGTTGCTAGGGCTAGTCAACACCTCTGCCACTGTTGCTAGTCTAGTCCATACCTCTGCCACTGTTGCTAGTCTAGTCCACACCTCTGCCACTGTTGCTAGTCTAGTCCACACCTCTGCCACTGTTGCTAGTCTAGTCCATACCTCTGCCACTGAGCTCTAGTCCATACCTCTGCCACTGAGTCTAGTCCATACCTCTGCCACTGTTGCTAGTCTAGTCCACACCTCTGCCACTGTTGCTAGTCTAGTCCACACCTCTGCCACTGAGTCTAGTCCATACCTCTGCCACTTTAGTCTAGTCCACACCTCTGCCACTGTTGCTAGTCTAGTCCACACCTCTGCCACTGTTGCTAGTCTAGTCCACACCTGCCACTGAGTCTAGTCCATACATCTGCCACTGTTGCTAGTCTAGTCCACACCTCTGCCACTGTTGCTAGTCTAGTCCATACCTCTGCCACTGTTGCTAGTCTAGTCCATACCTGCCACTGTTAGTCTAGTCCAACTCTGCCACTGTTGCTAGTCTAGTCCACACCTCTGCCACTGTTGCTAGTCTAGTCCATACCTCTGCCACTGTTGCTAGTCTAGTCCACACCTCTGCCACTGTTGCTAGTCTAGTCCACACCTCTGCCACTGTTGCTAGTCTAGTCCACACCTCTGCCACTGTTGCTAGTCTAGTCCACACTCTGCCACTGTTGCTAGTCTAGTCCACACCTCTGCCACTGTTGCTAGTCTAGTCCACACCTCTGCCACTGTTGCTAGTCTAGTCCATACCTCTGCCACTGTTGCTAGTCTAGTCCACACCTGCCACTGTTGCTAGTCCATACATCTGCCACTGTTGCTAGTCTAGTCCACACCTCTGCCACTGTTGCTAGTCTAGTCCACACCTCTGCCACTGTTGCTAGTCTAGTCCACACCTCTGCCACTGTTGCTAGTCTTTGTCCACACCTCTGCCACTGTTGCTAGTCTAGTCCAACCTGCCACTGTTGCTAGTCTATACATCTGCCACTGTTGCTAGTCTAGTCCACACCTCTGCCACTGTTGCTAGTCTAGTCCACACCTCTGCCACTGTTGCTAGTCTAGTCCACACCTCTGCCACTGTTGCTAGTCTAGTCCACACCTCTGCCACTGTTGCTAGTCTAGTCCACACCTCTGCCACTGTTGCTAGTCTAGTCCATACACTCTGCCACTGTTGCTAGTCTAGTCCACACCTCTGCCACTGTTGCTAGTCTAGTCCACACCTCTGCCACTGTTGCTAGTCTAGTCCACACCTCTGCCACTGTTGCTAGTCTAGTCCACACCTCTGCCACTGTTGCTAGTCTAGTCCACACCTCTGCCACTGTTGCTAGTCTAGTCCACACCTCTGCCACTTTTTAGTCTAGTCCACACCTCTGCCACTGTTGCTAGTCTAGTCCACACCTCTGCCACTGTTGCTAGTCTAGTCCACACCTGCCACTGTTCTAGTCCATACATCTGCCACTGTTGCTAGTCTAGTCCACACCTCTGCCACTGTTGCTAGTCTAGTCCACACCTCTGCCACTGTTGCTAGTCTAGTCCACACCTCTGCCACTGTTGCTAGTCTAGTCCACACCTCTGCCACTGTTGCTAGTCTAGTCCACACCTCTGCCACTGTTGCTAGTCTAGTCCACACCTCTGCCACTGTTGCTAGTCTAGTCCACACCTGCCACTGTTGCTAGTCTATACATCTGCCACTGTTGCTAGTCTAGTCCACACCTCTGCCACTGTTGCTAGTCTAGTCCATACCTCTGCCACTGTTGCTAGTCTAGTCCACACCTCTGCCACTGTTGCTAGTCTAGTCCACACCTCTGCCACTGTTGCTAGTCTAGTCCACACCTCTGCCACTGTTGCTAGTCTAGTCCACACCTCTGCCACTGTTGCTAGTCTAGTCCATACCTCTGCCACTGTTGCTAGTCTAGTCCACACCTCTGCCACTGTTGCTAGTCTAGTCCACACCTCTGCCACTGTTGCTAGTCTAGTCCACACCTCTGCCACTGTTGCTAGTCTAGTCCACACCTCTGCCACTGTTCTAGTCTATACCTCTGCCACTGTTGCTAGTCTAGCAACCTCTGCCACTGTTGCTAGTCTAGTCCACACCTCTGCCACTGTTGCTAGTCTAGTCCACACCTCTGCCACTGTTGCTAGTCTAGTCCACACCTCTGCCACTGTTGCTAGTCTAGTCCACACCTCTGCCACTGTTGCTAGTCTAGTCCACACCTCTGCCACGTTCTACTAGTCCCCACCTCTGCCACTGTCTGTCCCCCCATTTGCTCTGTTCCAAGACCTTGCCGTTGTTGCTGCTAAATTCCACCCCCTCCCCCACTGTTGCAGGGCGAGCCACCCGCGGCCAGACCTCTGCCACTGTCAGCCAGAGCTACATCCACACCTCAGCACTGAGTCTAGTCCATACCTCAGCCACTTGCTATTTAGTTACGCCATGCTACAGAAACTGTCGGCTATCTGTCAGGCGTTTTGTCTTAGCTGTTATGTCTGTCTCAAACTCTCCAGCTGTTGCAGACAGCCAAATCTTCCACGTTGCTAGTACTAGTCCCACTCTTGCCACTGACATCAAAACCCTGCCACTGTTGCTACGAACATCCTTTCCTTCTCCACTGTTCTATTTGTTACGTCATAGCTCTGCCACTGTTGCTAGTCTAGTCTGGGCGGTACTTATTTAGCTTTAGTCCAAACCTTTGCCTACTGTGGTAGTGCTGAGCCATACCTTGCCACTGTTGCGAACTCATCAACCTCGAGTTTAGTTAGTCCAACCTGACCACTGTTGCTAGTCGTGCATCAAACCATCTCCTCTGATTTGCTACTGTCCAACGGCTGCCCTGCCTTGGCTAGTTACTTCCACACCTCTCCACTGTTGCAGGCAGCCACACCTCTGCCTCGATCTACAAGCACGACGCTCAGCCAGACGTACATCAAACCATCTCCTGCTTCATTTCGCTCTGTTCCAAGAGCCGTTGCCGTTCGCCTTGCTGCTAGAGTTACTTCCCTCCTCCTCCAGGCTGTGTGCAGGACGACCGCCGCCCGCGGCCACCGACCGATCTACAAGCTCGACTCCGCTCAGCCAGAGCTACATCAAACCCAGACTCCAAGCACTGGTTTACGACATCCTTCCTTCAACCACTGCCGTATTTAGTTACGCCATAGCTACAAGAAAACTGTCGGCTATCGATCAGGTGTTTTTTTGTTTTAGTTTTTGTTTTTTGTTGGTGCTCAAACAGTACTAAGTTTGTTACAGACAACTCAAATTATATCAGACGTTTGTTTTTATAACTGACCATGTTGCTTACGCCAGCGAAATAAAACCCAAATCGTTTCAAACGAGACGGAACTTTTTTTCTTTTCTTTTTTTACCAGGGGTGCATGCGTCTCATGTTTACGTGCGTGCTTGGGCGGTAGGTTATTTCTACAGTCTTATCAGTAACCAAACCTTTCGGAGGGCGCTGACCGCGTCGGTGGATAGCTGCGTGGAGATAAAGAGTGCCCCTTCAGTGGCGCAACCAAATCTGGCAGAGTTTGGAGGAAGGTGCCGGAAAGCGAAGCTCGGAGTGTGCATCAAACCATCTCCTGCTTGATTTCGCTCTGTTCCAAGGGGCTGCCGCTCGCCTTGCGGCTGGAGTTACTTCCCTCCTCCTCCAGGCTGTGTGCAGGACGACCGCCGCCCGCGGCCACCGATCTACAAGCACGACGCTCAGCCAGACGTACATCAAACCATCTCCTGCTTGATTTCGCTCTGTTCCAAGGGGCTGCCGTTCGCCTTGCTGCTAGAGTTACTTCCCTCCTCCTCCAGGCTGTGTGCAGGACGACCGCCGCCCGCGGCCACGGGCTCGCCGAGACCGTCCAACCCCGGGACGTGCAGGGAGGGTTGGCCCAGTCGGGCGTAGCGACCCATGTCGATACGGAGGTAGTGCAGCAGCTGGAAGTTCTTCTCCGTCAGCTCGGCGACCGTCTTCCGCTTGAAGCGCCAGTACACCCGGCCGTTGGTGGGGTGTCGCACCTGCTCGGCCACCCCGAGGCCCAAGTCAGCCACCTGCAGGACGAGAAATAGGCAGTCTTTATTGGATTGGCGAGGGTCAAGTCATTTATTTTAGAAACCCCAGTGGGGGTACATGAAACATCAATGGAAGAACATCTGACAAATTTCACAATGGGGAGGGGCGAGGGGGTGGGTGGGGGGGGGGCGTTGGGAGGGGCGAGGGAGGCAGGCGAGGAGTGGGGAAGGGCAGGGGGTTGGGGGGGCTGGGAGGGGGGGGCGTGGGAGGGGAGGGGGGCATAGGGGGCGTGGGGGGGGGATAGGGGGGGGGAGGGGGAGGGGGGGATGGGGCTTGGAGGTGGCGGGGCGATGGGGTTGGGGGGGGGGGGTAATGGGGTAAGTCATTTGTCCAAAGCAAAATCTCCGTCGAAGACTGCTGCAATCGTCCCGTCTCTGCGGTTAACACTAAACAGGACGTTAAAATACATTCACTTATTAACTATAAATCTGATGCAGGAATCACCTTCGATCACCTTGTACGACTTGTAAAAGCTGACCCAGAAGAAAAAGAAGCCAAGTGTGGAGGACCTCAAACGTATATTACATTCATGTGTTTGTGTCATTTTGCACGCGAAAACAAATAAAGTCTGCCACAAAAAAATGACGCACAAAGCAACAGGAACTTCGAACAGTATCATACAAACAACATCATATCCTTCACCTTCAACACGCACATTGTAGCCCCAACAACACGACAGCAACAAAATTATCTGTCCGCTCGTCTCTCGCTTATCAAAAGCAACAGCGTCGAAAATGTGCACACAATTGCGGTCTGTCTGGCTATGAAAAGCGTTATGTTTCACGAATGATTTTTCAGAGTTCAGGAGCTGTGTGAAAGTCGAGGTGGCCGTCCTGGGCTCCCCGTCCCTAATAGTCCGTACGGTCTCTGTGGACGTAAAGCAACATTGAAGAAGAAGAATCTATACAAAACAGAGCTCAGGGGCTGTGTGACGGTCAGGGTGGCCGTCCCGGGTTTCCTGTCCCTAATAGTCCGCACGGTCTCTGTGTACATAAAAGCATCATTGAACAAACGAATGAACACGTAAGTCGGTTTGCCTAGCGGTAAGGCGTTAGGTTGGTAAGCGGAAGGACCTCGGTTCGATACCGCTTCGGCTCTCCTTTCTCTTCGAAAAGGTTGTGGTTTGTGGACACTGTCTTGTGACTTTGTCCATCACTTCCTACTGAAACATTACAATGGCTCTCATCGCTGCCCATCTTAACGCAGAAGTCATTCTGGTGGTGACAGTGTAGCGATAGGTATATAATCTCCCTCTCCCCCCACCTCCATACCCCTTCCCCCCGTCCTAATAAGCCTTATGGTTTCTGTGGACGTTAAGCACTATGTTTACTTACTTACTTACGAATGAACACAGTTCGCCTGATATTAATGTATGTCCTCACGCGGTTGACTGGGTGCTAAAACCCGGCTCTAGATCAATCAGCAGTACCCACACAACCTAGTTGACTGGGCGTAAAACACCGAGTTACTTACTTACTTACATACACAGTACAAAGTTACTTTCTTAGTTACCTACACAATACAAACTAACAACCGAGCAGAGACCAACCTTTTGGAAGAAGAGAGCGGAAGCCCAGGCCGGATGTCGGTTGTTCGTTCCCGCCACCCTCACAGGGGGCGCGATCGACTTCTGCGCAGCCGTAGTGGCGGACACCCCGCAGCCGTCATCGAAGCACTCCAGCAGCCGCTTGACGCGCCGCGCGTGCACGGCCACGAACTGCGTGGGCTCGAGCTGCACGAACTCCGCGGCCTGACTCATCTCTGCCATTTCCTCTTCCGGTGTGGCGGGAATCCACGTGGCCGGAAGCTGAGCCACGTCGATTTCGGGAGGGGTGTGGGCGGGGTGGGAAGAGGAGGAGGAGGAGGAGGAGGGGGGGACGGCGGGGGAGGACTGGGAGGGGCTGGAAGAGGGAGGAGGAAGGGGATGGTGGGGGCTGCTCCTCGTTCCCACAGAGAGGGCGGGGGCTGATGACGCCGGAACCCCCACGGGCACGCTAAAGGGGAAGCCCGGATGGTGGTGGCTCTGGGAGGTGGAGGAGGAGGAGAAGGAGGAGGAGGAGGGGGAGGAGGAGGCGACGGGAACACCCTGGGAGTGGTGGTGGTGATGGTGGTGGTGCTGGCTCGGGTGGGGAGAGCTGGGCACCGCGGTCCCTAGCGACAGCGCGGCGGCCTGGGGCAGGAAGTTGGCCAGCTTGGGAAACCCGTACAGCGAGTTCACAGGCTCCGGCGGTGGCATGTAGGCGTAGTCGCTGCTTTGAGGAGCCGAGAGGGGCCTCGAGTCCTGAGCCTGCTGCTGCTGCTGCTGTTGCTGTTGCTGTTGTTGCTGATGCGAGGAGCCGGACCTGCGGAAGAAACCGGTGCTCACCATGAACGTCATGGAAAGCTTCTGCTCCAGGAAGTACTTGCCCATCTCAACGGCTCTCGTGACGTCCTCGCTGTCTATCTTCACAGCGGCGCCTTCCTGGCGGTTGACCTTCTCCGTCTGGAACCTCATGGCGCAGTCCAGGTCGGGCTTGGAAGCCTCGTTGATGGCTTTGAGCACCCCAGCCAGGCGGACGATCTGCCCCAGGGACTTGGCCACCACGCCCCGGTTGTCCTCGCCTCCCAGCTGGTTGATGATGGTGCACCACTCCTCTTCGTGGAAGCGCTGCAGCTCGCGCACAGCGTCCTTGGTGAACTGGTAGCGGCGGGGGTCCGGCTGGCTGTGGACGCGAGCGATGTGGAAGTACAAGTCTTTCAGCGTCAGCCGCTTGTCCCGCCTTGCCCGCTTGGGGGAGGAGCTTCCAGCCTCTTCCTCCTCCTCCTCCTCCTCCTCTTCCTCGGCGTCGTTCTGACCGGAGACGGAGAAGGTCGTGGTGGCGTTTCCGTCCACGGACGGGCAGGACACCAAGAACCGCCCGGACAGCCAACAGGGCGCCTTGACGATCAAGTTGACGACGTACTCGGGCGAGGCGAAGCCGCACTGGTTGTAGAAGACGGCTCGAGACAGAGTACCGCAAGTCTCCCCAGCAGAGCCTCCGTGCACTGGTGACTGTGACAGGCCCAGGTTCCTCGCAAAGGCCTCGTACAGGTCGTGGAGCTGAGCGCGCGACGCCTTCAGGTTTTCCGCGTGAAGCGCGTGCATGCCCATCTGGCGGTGACTGTCCTCCAGTCGCTCCGTCACGTGCAGCACGCGCCCGCTGCCCTCGTGCGACAGGGCCCGCAAGTGTTGCGGGCTCATGGAACCTGAGGGTACGTTAACATAAACCACGAGTGAAACCGCGTCTCAGGGGGCTCTGTACACGAGTTAGGACAACAGAGCTGTAAGGTTAGGACAAAAAGAGCTCCAGACTAGGGCAACAGAGCTATAAGGCTAGGACAAAAGAGCTCCAGGCTAGGGCAACAGAGCTATAAGGCTAGGACAAAAGAGCAGTAGGTAAAGGCAACAGAGCTTAACGGTTAGGACAAAAGAGCTCTTGGCTAGGGAAACAGAGCTGTAAGGTTAGCACGAAAGAGCTCCAGGCTAGGGCAACAGAGCTGTAAGGTTAGGACAAAAGAGCTCTAGGTAAGGACAACAGAGCTGTAAGGTTAAAAGGGCAACACAGCTGTAAGGCTAGGACAAAAGAGCTATAGGCTAGGGCAACAGAACTGAACGGTTTGGACAAAGGAGTTCTAAGCTAGGGCAACAGAGCTGTAAGGCTAGGACAAAAGAGCTCTAGGCTAGGGCAACAGAGCTGTAAGGCTAGGACAAAAAAGCTCCGGGCTAGGGCAACACAGCTGTAAGGCTAGGACAAAAAAGCTCTAGGTTAGGGCAACAGAGCTGAACGGTTAGGACAAAAGAGCTCTATGTAAGGGCAACAGAGCTGTAAGGCTAGGGCAAAAGAGCTCTAGGGCAATATGGATGTACGGTTATGATAAAAGAGCAGTAGGTAAGATCAACAGAGCTGTAAGGCTTGGGCAAAAGACCAGTTTGTAAGGTCAACAGAGCTGTACGGCTAAGACAAAAAGAGCTGTATGCAGGCACAGCAGTATGCAGGCCTTAAGGGCAACACACACACACACACACACACACACACACACCTCACCCCAACCCCGCCAACACACACACACACACACACACACACACACCCCAACCCCGCCAAAACACACACACACACGCAGAGTACAGTGCACGCCCTTGGCCGCACTGACAGACACTGGGGCAGACAGACAGAACAGAGAAAGCCGGCAGGCCAATAGAAAACAATGTGAAAGCAGACCGACCTGTGTACACCACTGGCAGCTGTAGCCCTGCCGTCACAAGACCCTGCTGCCCCAGCTGCTGCTGCTGTTGTCTCCTGTCGTCTGCCAAGGCCAGCAGAGGCGCCAGGACCTGCCGAAGCGCTGCAGATTTGCGTGTGCCCGCTCCGGCGCCTACGATGACCCACAGCACTGGAGGCTCACTCCATGCTGCGTGCACGCGAATCTCGGAACGGTGCCCCATGAGAGCTAACACGAGAAAGAAAAGCTGAAACTGACGATGCCACTGACATTGTACGTGATGGTTGTAGCCTAACGTTGTGTGTGAAAGTCACGCGGAGAAGAAGAGGAAGAGGAAAAATGTCAGCTGGGCTATGGAACTGTCAATAATAATAATAACGACAATAAAAAGGATTTCTAGAGCGCCCATCTACCGCGGCACAAGGCGGGAGCGCAGGGCGCTTTACAATAACACTAACACACACACACACACACACACACACACACACACACACACATGCACTTTCTCTCTCTCTCTCTCTCTCTCTCTCTCTCTCTCTCTCTCTCTCTCTCACACACACACACACACACACACACACACACACACGCAGATAGTTCACACACACACACTCGCGTCGGACGGGGGGGTGGGGAGGGGGGCGGGGGCTGGCTGTTAACAGTTTAGAAACAGTTATTGAACAGGCGCATGTCTACGGCATGCGTGCTGAGTGACTGAATGCACCTTTAAATTACGTAGGCTACGCGTGTTTGATCATGCATGTAGACAGCTACAGACAGTCATCCAAAATCACAATGTGATGCAGCACATAGGACCAGATAATAAAGATCTATTTCTATAAATATCTTTGCCTAGCAAGCTATTTTTTAATTTATTTTTTAATGCCCCCACCCCCCAACAACAACAAAAAAGTATTTTAAAAAAGGAGGGGTGGGGGTGGGGGGCGGGGGGAGGGGGGGGGGAGGGAGACAGAATACTGCATGCACACCTGTGCTCAGGAGTTAAAGAATCTAATTATTATCAACATCATCACTGTGGTGTTTCTGGTTAATTAAAAATATTTTTATTTAATACACCTGACAGCACTGCCGAATGGTTGAGACACTGGCCTCAGGACAGAGATATTGTGGGCTCAAATCCTTGGTTCAGGCAGAGACCCTCCTCCCATCCTCTCTGTCACAGTCTACGGTGACATGGTCTGTGACTATGGTCTGCGACTATGGTATTAGGGCCACGGCACTTTGAGAACTTGGTATCTACTCCTTCAGATAAGATGTACTGCCAAAGTGCTGAGTGCTACAGGCATCAATCTATCTATCTGTCTATCTATATCACATAAAAATTGCCTCTTCATGAGGTCCCCCTCTTAAACATTACTGTCCTAATGAAAGCAGTTATAAAGGTTATCTACAACAAATTAATTAATTAACCCCACTGACTTACTCTGCTGCCCATTAAACAACAACAACAGCAACAAAAAACAGGAACAAAAACAAGAACCCACCCCCCCACCCCCCAAAAAAAAAGAAGAAGAAAAAAAGCAACAACAAAAAACTAAAACAAACCAAAAACAAACAAAGACAGCAGTAACTTGTTGTCCCAGCTGAGACCATCAATGATTGGCTATAATCTATTTCTGGCTTTACAGATTGCAGTTCTTAACCCCCCCTATTAATTTAAAAAAAAAAATCCAGTTGGGATAGTAAAGTACATGAAATCATAAACAACAACAAAAAGTAAAGTACAAATTTACTGACTGCACAATGTACAGACGCACTTTTGGAGAAGAATATAAATGTTCAAACAATTATTCTGTTTGGTACCTTATCAAGTCAGTTATATATGCATGGTTACATGGTACATAATAAATTCATCAATAATTCTGGTTACAAAAAGATGTGAAATAGCACTGATTGGCAGCATTCACACACACACACACACACACACACACACACACACACACACACACACACACAACACAGTGCAACAACTTTATTGCTAAGTAACAATCTTGATCACAAAGAATGTACCATGATGCCAAGCACACTCATTTGTAAATTTATACACTCAGCTTTATCAGCTAATCAAGCCAATTATAAAATGAAAAACATATGATTAACTCAAGACACAACAGAGTACTGCAGTGAGGGAGGGCAGGGGGGAAGGGGCGGGGAGGGGGGCAGCAATCCTAAAAGACTGGAGATGTGCATAGCTTTTAGTGATAAACAAGCCATGAATGTAATTTGTGCTTGAATTATATATAACTATTTCTGAAGCTGTCTTTAGCTTTTGTCCATTTGCTGTTTTGACAAATTCTTGACCTATGTGCAATTTTTTAAGTGATTTTTATTCAGTATTGAGTTTTGTCTTCTCAAATTGAAAAGCAGTGCTTTTCTCTGCTGTGTTTCAAATAAACTCCTAACACCGTAACTCATTTGTTAATATTTTTTTCTTATTGTCTTAAATATGGTTTCTTAGAATGTTACAAATAAAAAGCACAATTAAAAATGACAAAAAAGAAAGGAAAAAAATTAATAATAAAGAGGGCAGTTGTTGCCTAAAAAGAAATGCAGCCAATCACCTATGCAGCATGCACCTAGCGGGGGGGGGGGGGGTGGGGGGGGGGGGGGGGGGGGGGGTGGTGGTGGTAAGTAAATGACTCACCTGAACAACATGATAGAAGGGGCATCAGGACAAATTCATCGGGACAACCCACGCCTTGCGCCAAATCGTGTACGAGTTGTCCCGCCTTTTCTCCGCAGATACGAGTGACGTCAGGTAGTGTGATCATTTGCGCGGTTTTGTAGCTGTCTTTCCAGCAGGTGTCTCCCCCTCCGTTAGTCTCTGCTGCCGCATTCATGCTCGCTACGATTAGCAGAAGAGGTTCCCTTTCGACAAAACTGCACCAGACTTTCTGTAAAACTGAATCTTCTAGTTCATACACGCCGGTAACTAACCAAAAAATTAACATTGATTCATTGAAGAATCAGACTAGATAATGATAATGAACGCGCATCGGCCAAAAAATAGGCTGCAACAACCAACAGATGAAGGTATCTGCATGTGAAATCGAAAGCAGGAAAAATGTCGTTTAGACTGCACGAGTAAACGACAGTCGCCAAACTTCAACAAAGCGACCCTTTGGCCTCAGATCAGTCAGTTTTAACAAGCTGTTATCTGGCTCACCTTCGGAGATAGTAACAATTCTGGAACACCAAATATGCGCAGATCGAATCCAAATAAATTATGATTTTACAGGATTTCGATTCAATTCAGGATACATAGATATTTGACTGAAGGACAGCCGCAAAATCCACCGACAACATGCTAAGCTAGCAAGCGAGCAATATGGCAGCCGATCAATGCGTTGCCTCGCCTGCCTATCGAGCGGTGGCGCTTGCATGCTTGCTAGTCCAATCGTGCAAGGAAGCCAGCAAGCTATTTTTAGACTTGGTTGCAAACAACCCATCGACCCACTTGGGTGGCCAACGAGTTGTGTGATATAAGGGAGGTAACAAACCAAATGAGCCTTCTTGCTATTTTCAAGCGAAGAAGAGTTGCATCCCATGCCGAACCAAGTATTAAAAATCAATGGTATTCAAATGGCTGACCATCACCCCGTAAAACCAACAACAACAACAATTTTGATTTGTTTTTGGCTGGGTTTGTCTGTCATGGATTATGTCAATTATGTCAAAACCAAATGAAACAACAGTAAATAAAAAGTCATGTGACTGATTTTCCGGCCTTGTGTGTCACGTGACAAATTACGTCATTAGAACTATGAAGAATGGCAGATGGTTTCGACTGGGCTGCGCTGCCCGATGTGCCAATTGTTAGAATTTTGACGCACTTGCCGCATGTGGACAAGCTTGCAGCTTCTGCTACTTGCAAGCGATGGAGGGCTTGCTTGTTCCGATTTGAGTTTTGGTCGCACTTTTCTATGCACTTCAACTGTTGGGAGCGAAGGCGTAGCAAATTTCTTGCGAAAAACTGTGGTCGTTTCATACGCGCAGCAGTCGTCAAATTCAACTCGCGCATTTTCAACGAGGCAGGACAGTGCCTGGATGTTCTCGAGTATCTCTCCAGAAACAGAAACCTCGAGACTTTTTCGCTTCAGCCTTCAAGTTGTCATCTAAATCTACTTGAATTCGATGACAGACCATTGACAGATGCTGATAATCGTTCGATTGACAGGTAAGCAAATTCTGCGCAGTTGTGTGGCCTCGCGGCTGTGTTTGTAAACACGCCTCGCTCTGGTATTTTCTGGGTCAGAGCTTGAAGTAGCGATTATTTTGTTATTTTCTGGCGATGTACTTCAAGGACTCAGAGCAGCTTTGGGTTTCTTTTTTGGAGTATGCCCACTCCTGATCTTGTCAGGTCACCGCGTCCATATATAGTGCCTCGCCGGGGCAGATTTGACTAGAATCCGAGGTACACAAACAAGAGAGCGCCAGCTGGCTACTTGCCAGCCACTCTTGTGATCAGATTCTTCTGTCAGTAGGGCCTACATCGCCAACAGTTATGTTCAGGTAGCCATATAACCATCTTAGATTACAGAGCTGAACTAGCATGATGCTGCTTTCCAAAATTTGGCATGCACAGTCATTCATCTATAAATAAACAAATGAAATAGATCATCGGGCTTATGGATTGGTCCAAAATTATTGTTTCACAGAGCTCTGTGATAAAAAATAACAATGTGACTGTGAGTTTCACTCTGCTCATAAGTCAAGAAATCTTTTGTTTGTTTTAAGGATTAGCCACATTATTAATTCTAATTTTGTGCAGTGTCTGTGTGCTAAATATATATTCTGTATCAAAAGCCGGTGGACATTGGATCTTTAGTTTAATGTGCATCTGTTTTAGTGCATGTTAAGGTATGCCAGGCACTGATGACAGAGTCGGTGTACAACTAAACTTGAAGAACTGAGAACATACTGCCTGCTGATAATATCTATAATGTGTTATTGTTATTGCATTTCTGTATTAAACACACACACACAACAGAGAAAACAACAACATGAAAACAAACAAGAAAACGTACCTCACACTCACACCGACATAGTTCAGGAGCTGTGTGAGAGTCGAGGTGGCTGTCCGTCCTAATGAGACTTCTGGTTTCCGTGGACATAAAGCTATATTGAACCATGCTTTGGCATTGGTCTCAGCTTGTCCCTAATATGTCAACTGACATCTGAGGACATTAAGCAACACTACCTACCTACCTACCTCACACCGACAGTCACAGTCACACTGCCGTTGTGTTAATCATTGATGGGATTCCAGTAGCACACAAGATCATTATGAATTGTTGTCATGACCCTAGTTCATCAGAGAGTTCATGAAAAAGGAGCAAGTGGAAGTGGTTCACTGGTGCAATAGGGATATTTAAAATGGGCTGTTATCAGAATATAATTAACCCAACCCCACACAGTCAGAATTATTGGCATTTCTAAATTAAAGTGAGCCACATAATTACCAATGCCTGCTCTTTACACTTCCAGTGGCCTTGACCTTTTTCATGTGATCAAGTTCAAACTTCATATTCATGACTGACAAATGTATGGGACTAGATGATGAGTATGAAGCTAGTCTTGACTTCAGCACAATTTCAAGGAAGATAGTGGATGTGATTTCTAATTTGAACTTTGAACAACAAAACAAAACAAACAAAAAAGTTAGCCTTTTCTTACTTTAATATTTTTTTAAAAGCCTTCTTTTAAACTGTGCTCAATTATTGCCTCTTTTGAGATGGGTTGGTTGACACCAGCTTTGATAATCATCACTGTATTTCAAGGTCATTTGGGCTGCATGCCGGTGAAATTGCAAGTGCCCCCCCCCCCCCCAAGTATGCATAATGTCTTAAGTGTATGGTAATGGTTGTGTGTATACAGTATGCACAAAGTCATACAAAAACTGCTCTTTTTTTTTTACATGAGCTAGGCACGCATTTAGATCAGATAATGGATTGGATGTGTATGGATTTGGTACAGACTTGAATACCGTAGCCTGCTGTTTTTATTGTTAAGTAATATCTATCAACTTTAAAATTAAAGTATGCAAGAGGGAAACTATTTTTTAATAACACTGCTGTCTTTTTTTTTTTTTTAATGAGAACCAGACCAGCTCACTTGAGTTAAACAGGTGTATTTTATGGAATTTTGTCTCCTGTTTTTGCATTAAGTTTGATTTTTTAATGATTTTGTTGTTGAACTTCAACTAGTTAAGGAGATAACTGGTTATGAAATTGAAAATGGCATTTATGTGCAGAATCATAGAGAATGTACTGAATGGGCTGTGGTAAACTGTAAATGTACATTATCTCTGGGACACTGAATTAATAATTAAGTGTTATAAAACTTTATTATTTCTCATTTTGAATGTTCAGTTGCTTCTACTTGATCAGTAATGTAAAAATGTTATCAGAGTAGTACTTAGTTATTTTGAGTATTTTCTCATTTTTAATGTTCAGCTGCGTCTGCCTGATCAAGGAGCTGATGGTGGTGGTGAAATGCCCATGGGTCAATGCCAATGGGATCTTGTGTGCGTGTGCCAGGTGCATGTACCCGATCAAGAAGCTGGTTCTGACAGTGAAATACCTGTGGGATGGGATCATTGTATGTTTGTGTGCGAGGTGTGCGTACATGATGATGATCAAGAAGCTGTGTGTGTGTACCTGATCAAGAAGCTGATGATAACAACAAAAATGCCTGTTGCTACATGGGATCATTGTGTGTTTGTGTGCCAGGTGTGTGTACCTGATCAAGAAGCTGGTGCTGACAGCGAAATGCCTGAAGCACTTTTCGCTGGGCTGCATGGAGGTGCTGCAGGGCTTCACGCCCGACCTCCTCCCTGCCCTGACCCAGCGTCACGCCTCCTCGCTCCACACGCTGCACCTGGCCAGCGTCAAGGAGGACTGGTTCTACAACATCGTCGACATCAGCCCCCGGGACCTAACCCCTCTGCGTAGGCTGCACACCCTCAGCCTGGACTACGACAACCTGACAGCTGAGCTGCTCCTGAGTCTGGCGGAGCCAGGGTGCTGCCGGCTGAGGAACCTCAGTCTGATGGTGCACGGGGTGCGGGCCGGCCAGGAACATGTGGACAACCACACCTGGTGGCGGGCCAGGCAGACCCTCAGGCAGCTGGAGGTCACGCTCATCGTGCTGCACACGTACGAGGGCGTGACAGCGCTGACCTCCATCCTACAGCCGCGCATGCCCCTCGTGCGCCTGCGGCAGTACTTTTGCAGCCACCTGAGTGTGGCGGCCATCACCTTCATCGGCAATCACCTGAGCGAAGAGTTCCGGGAGTTGGAGATTGTGGAGGAAATGGAGAACCGGCAGCCGCAGCCCTACAACACCAACTGCTCCGAGGATCCCTTTGTCATGTTGGCATGGCGATGCCATAGCCTTGTCTCCCTGAGGCTGATTGGTTAGTCTTGTGCAGGTGTACGACGTACAGATTTATACAGTGTGCTTGTTATTCACTTACTGTATAGCTATGGTAAATGGAATGAGTCTGAGTTGAGTTTAATCACTTGCTGGTCTAGACTTCTTGAATGCAAAATTTGATGTTCTTTTATTGCGTTTGTACTTGTATTCAAGTCCATGTAAGGTTGTCAGAACTTGTGCTGGTTATCTTTTTCATAATATTAATAGTGTAAAATTCTTCAGTACTAGTAGTAGTGACAGGACGAAGGGAAGTTCATTCCATAATCAAAATGTAATAAAATGATGCAGTGAAACGTCTTGTTTTTTTCACTAACTGAGTTAGTAACTCAGTGAAGTTTCAAGAGCAAATAAAAAGCTGAATGACTTGGGATACAGTTTCCAGTATATTTTAGAGTATGTGGACTACGGTAATTGAAAGGCGAAATGGGGAATGTTTAATACAAATGTGACTCCTCATCATTATGACATGGGTACATGCTAAATTTTCTGTAAAGCTGGCCAGCAGGTTGAGTTTCGTGAGTTTGAAGACCACACGCTGGTTGCAGATGAAAAGGAACACTCGGGACAGGGTGTGGTGCGCATACATTGTCCCAAGCATTATACCAGAAGTTGGCCTGGCTTAAACCCAGTATCCAAACGACTCACTGTACATGTCTTAAAGAAGTACTTGTACTAAGTTGTAGTTTTATTCTTCTTATAATGTATAAGCTTATGCTCAGAAATTGTGCTGATTTCTAATTCTAGTGAGTGCTGTATGCTGAGCCCCTCAAGAGATTAGGTGTGAAAGTTCCCATTTTCAGTGGCCATTTATGCAGGACATATGGTTACTAATCTAAAAATTAAAAAAGACCTACGACACTCCTCTTCCATTTTATTGCTGCTTCATCAAGTTCATGAATCGGTGCAAAACAACGTAACATAAGCAAGCCCTTTGATTACATTTACAACTCAAATTGTTTTTAGCAGTTTTTATTCATTTCCATCGAACAGTGTCAGATTCACCGGCACCGAAGAGCACCCCAGTTGCTAATTGTAATAATGCAGATGTATATTATTAATTTGACTGGCTTTCAGTTGTTTAATGAACACCATGTTCATGTACTCTTACAATCGTGTTCTTGTTCTTTCTTTTTTTCTTTTTCTTAAAAAAAGAAATCATTTTCAGGTAACTCTGAATGTTGACGTTATGAGGTAACAATGTGGCAGATCTCTTGTTCAGTCCATGTATAATCTCCTGTCACTTGTATTCTCTGTCCACTTAATGCAGGTATCGAACTTGCTACCATAGACATTGTGGCGATTGCTCGGCTGCGTGGCCCTCGACTTCGGAGGCTGGACATCTCGCTCAGCTGTCTGATGCACTCAGTGTCTGATGATGATGCGGATGCGGCAGGACTGAGCTATTCGGTCCCATTCTGTCACTTGAGAGAGGAGGAGAAGTATGACTTCTATGTTCAGGTCAGTGGAACCAGAGACGTCTTCCTACTAGTGATTGGTTTTCACTGACACTAGTCTCACGACAAAGCTGGATACACATGTATTAAACAAACAAACAAATTGTAAATAGGAGAGAAAAAGAGCATGTGTTGCTGCTGTTGATCCTGTTTTTCAACACTAGTTTTCTATTTCTAAAAATAAAACTGTTTGATTTGGAGGCAGGCACTCGTAAATGAATTACTTTTTTAATTTTTGAAAACAATTAAAAGGATAAAAGAAGATGTAGTCTTGCTACTATCAGTACTACTGTTGCTACTGTTTTTCGACACTGCGTTTCTTAAAATTCTGAAACTTGTGAAACGAAGAGGAAGAATTAGACCATCCTGATCCTGTTTTATTTTGACACAGGTACGATTTACTCGTTTCCCAAAGCTTTTGCTGTGGGATTGGATGAGGTGGACTGATGTAGCATTGTCAGAGAAAGTGCTTTTTTGTTCACTTTGGTTTTTGCATTGACTGCATTGAGGGGGACAGGTTAGATGGGGGACAGGAAGGGTCTAGCTAACACTGAAGCATGTAGTGCAAAGAAGACAGTGCTTGACAGGCGGACGTTTTGTGCAGGAGTAAAAGAGGAATGCTGCATGCAGTCTATTTCAGGTGTGACTGCTAGCATCAGTCCTGTGGCAGGTTTGGTTTGTATGATTGTGTGCTGAATGGATTCTTTAAAAAATAAGGGGGGGGGGGGGGGGGGTAGGTTATTGTTTGAGAAAAGTTGGTGAACTTAAATATGTTTTCAAATTCTTGTGAGTACTGAGTGGTCAGTCATGATGCTGCAGATTCCAGACTGTTTGGGTCAAGAGATGGTTTCTGTGAGAAGTGGTTTTGCAGTGGCTTCTTTAAGAACAGAGGGAAAAACACCTGCAGATGTCACTGGAGGAAGCGGTTGATCCAAGCATTTAACAAAGAGGGACATTGGAAATGGGTCAAGTGAACTGGTTTCCTGGGAGGATTTCAAATGCATTGTGTTGGCGCAGGTTCAGAGAAGTGCAAGGAAGATTTAGTGTACGAGTCATCTGTTGGCAAGATGGGCACAGGCATTTGACTGTCTAGTTCATTGCAGACTGTTTTGACTTTCTGGATGAAATAATTGGCAAATATGTCAGGAAGGTCCCAAACAGGAAGGACAGTTGGAAGAGGCAAGTCAGAGTTACAACCCCGAAGTTTGTTACAAACACCGAACAGCTGTTTGCAGCAGTTATTCTGTGCTATTCGAGAAGAGAAATAATTGGGTCTGGCTTTGTGCGCAAGGTTTGTACTGGCCCTTTTAGCAGCACTGTAAATCTGTTTATGGACAGTGAGGACAGTCTTGAGACACCTCCGTTCAGCCTGGTGGTGCTGGCGCTTGCCAGTTTTTATTCTCATGTGTTGTTTTTTCACTGTATAATGAAATTTGAGCTGAAGAAATTTTATTTAATTGAATGCTGAAACAAAACAAAAGCGATATAACTGTCACAGATGGTTGCCTGTGTCCGTTTTGTCAGCATTGGGTCATTTTTAAAATGACCCAGTTCAGTACTGTGTGTGGCCACCCCATGCCTCAATCACAGTTTGACGTCTGTGCGTCATAGATCAGATAAGGCACTGCAGTGTTTCCAGTGGGATTTCTTCCATTCCTGGATGACTACTTGACAGAGATACTTTACAGACTGTGGTATGCGTCATTGCTGTAGTTAATGTTTAACTCATCCCAAGGATTTTCAAGATTTCAGATAGAATTGTTAGTCTGCTGTATGCAGTCGTTGCTGTAATCAACGCTTCAACTCATCCCAAAGATTTTCAAGATTTCAGATAGAATTGTTAGTCTGCTGTATGCAGTCCTTGCTGCAGTCAATGAATGTTTCAACTCATCCCAAAGATTTTCAAATTTCAGATAGAATTGTTAGTCTGCTGTATGCAGTCCTTGCTGCAGTCAGTGAATGTTTCAACTCATCTCAGGCATTTTCAAAACTGGCGACTGATCTGGGGAAATGGTTGGCCAGGGCAAGGGGTGAGGTTTCTGACCTGGAGTCTGCCTGATACTGGCAATGTGAGGACGGGCATTGTTGTTGCATGAGAAACTGCCAGCACAGTTGATAATTTTACACCCTTTGGGCTTTAAAGATCATTGAACTGTGACCATGCACTCAGGCAAGATGTGACAACATCTACAACTTGCTGTAACTGTCAGAAATGCACCAATGTCAGTGACTTAAAAAAACAGAAAGGTAATAAAACTAGAAAGTTACTTTTTGTGTTGAATATATAACTGCGTGCAGGTTTAAGAGTTTCCTGGTAGAACTGGGTGCATGGGTTACAAGACTGATGATGTACTTTAGCGTGACGCATGTCTGACGGGATCGCTCCACATGACAGGTGTCGGAGAGCCTGGGCCGGCAGTGGTACCCGCTGTCTGATCGCCAGCTTCCTCCAGCAGTTCTGCACTCTGAGGAGGATGCGGAAAGAGCCTACATGGCAGTGCTCCTCAAAGACCAGAACCCCTTCCAGGACCTCAACAACAACACCTGCAAGTCGTGCATTCTCCGGGTAATCAACAGTGACAGTACCTAGCAAAGGAACTTTGGCTCCCAAGATCCTATATCCTGAAAAGAGCCAAAGGATCTGCATGATGCACAGAAACATCGCACCAAAAGAGCATCAGTTCCAAATATTTATCAGTATCCTTGACAGGGTTAAAGTTTGCATGCTACATCATTGGTAGCCTGGCAGCTTGATGAAGTGGAACCAAGATACGGTGCTGACCATGGGGCATATGAATGTTTTTTGCATGATGGCAGTCGTGTCAGTATTGATCATTTTTACTTGAAGAAATAGTCTGACCCATTTGTGTGATGATACCACTGTGGACATATATATGTATACACACACACATGAAGATCTGAGTGGTGTTTATCTACAAAAATGAAAAATGGAAATTCATTATCAGCTCAAGTAACAGCAAAGTAAGAAGTCACCTGCTGACAAATAAACCTAGCATTTGTTCGTTCAGGTGCATGTGAAACAAGACCTATTTTCAGTTGGTGGTTGCAGTCTGAATGGTCATTGTGCTTTGCAATACATGCTGGTGAATTAAAGGTTACGTGTGTCAGATGTGGTGCTAAAATACAGTAGGACAAAAAGAAGCATGGGAAAATGACAGAAAGCCATACCAGCTGTTGTAGATTAATATTTCATTTGCCTTGTCTTCCAAGCACTGGTTTCAAACCTCCTTTTCCACGTGGAGACTTAGTTTTTGATAAGTGACTATGGTTGACTTCACCATTGCACGTAGACATTCACTCATGTTGATTCACCACAAGCACATGCATGTGCACACATGCACACACACAGCATACATGCACAGCACACATGTACGCATGCACACAGACATGCACACACACATATGCATGATGCTTACACACAAACTGTTAATGCACAGACATGACGGAACATGCACACGCATACACATATATATACACATTCAGACATACATGTTCAAGCAGATACACTTGTGCTTGCACATGCTCTCGCAAAGGTATTTCTCCGTGTAAAAAAGAAAAACACCAATTTGGAAAAGAAAAATTTATGTTTATCCATTTTTCATTGATTATTGCTGTGAAAACAAAGGCTGCCACTTGGGCTGGTAGTAAGATGTTTTTTCTCCATGCAGATTGTGATAAGTCAAACTACCTGACTGAGCTGGTATAAAAGAATCATGTGTATCTGAGTGAATACCTTGTTTGGTGGGGTGGGGGAAGGGGTGATTTCAGGTGTTGTTTTTCTGCTGCCTTGTACACTGCAAATTTGATTTCAACCCATGGTCATCTTATTTCCATTTTCACCCAAAACAAATGGGGGCCATACTGTGCGACCACACAGCTGTTACTAAGAATCAAACAGTGCATATTTTTCGATTGTTGATACGAGTCTGTTTCTACTTTTGACCAGCATGTGATAAACGACTACAGCGTTAAACAGGATGTATAGATTTAAATCTCTTGTATTTACTTTGTGAATGTGAATGGTAGAGGCCTAGAATTTGTGAGCTCTGTTATTGCCATCTTAGGAAGTGGCAGTTGTTATAACTGATATGTGCCAAGATTTGCAGTCTTGAGTTGACAATGTTTTGAATTCCAGTATTTTTCTGCCATCTTTGCTGAAACAGTGTGACTTGTTTTCTACCATTTAGACAGTCTAACATTTGTCTCATCAACCTATTAATGATTCTGTTTTAATGGGCTTGGCACACAGATGTACAAATACATTTGAAATGAGAGTTTCTTTGGAGTTTCATTGCCTCCTATGAAACTAGTTGAAAAGTTTGAAAGCCTTCAAAACTATTATGCTAAGTTTGGGAGGGGGGGGGGGGTCATAGTTGTAGATGCCATCACTGTCCCCAGACTGAAAGGGGAAACCCAATTTCAGACTATTTGATGCCATCACAGTCTCCACCCTGACAGTGGAACCTTATTTCAGACTGATGCTGTCACAGTCTCCATTCTGATAATGGAACCCTATTACATGCCGATGCTGTCACACTCACAGTCTCCATTCTGATAGCGGAATCCTATTACATACCGATGCTGTCACACTCACAGTCTCCATTCTGATAGTGGAACCCTATTTCAGACTGATGCTGTCACACTCACAGTCGCTATATTGATAGTGGAACCCTATTTCAGACTGATGCTGTCACACTCACAGTTGCTATATTGATAGTGGAACCCTATTTCAGACATGCCATCATAATAGTGGAACCCTATTTCAAACTGACACTGTCATAGTCTTCACTGTAATACTAATAGTGGAACCTTATTTCAAACTGATGCTGTCATAGTCTCCATCGTAATCATGGAACCCTATTTTAGACTGATGCTGTCATAGTCTCCATCGTAATAGTGGAACCCTATTTTAGACTGATGCCATCACAATCTCCATCACGATAGTGGAACCCTACTTCAGACTGGTGCTATCAGAATTCAAATGTTTTTTTCATACAATTTCAATGGCATAAAAATTTGGGCTCACAGTAATTCCTTTGGGATGGTGGATTCTCTAGCCTGGAAGACTGAGTGTTGGAAAAAATTCAAATTCTGTGAGCCCCACTAAAATGACAAACTGGGCACCTGAATTAAGTTTGGATCTTTAATTTTGTCTGTCTGCTTTGGTCCGTCTTTCAAATTTGTATTAATTTTGTAGCAGGGTTCCTCTTGAAATGGCACAACTTGTGAACTCAGGCAGAAGTTGTCTGGGCGCTGAATGCTGGCTCCACTTTGACTGGCCAAGAAAAAACAGTCCTCAGCTGTTCCATAACTTACTGTCGCCGACAGCAAATCAGCAAATGGAGTTATTGTGACCAGTTAGAGTGATACCATGAGCAACAACTCTTTGTAGATTCAATTCCCAGCAATGTTTGATCATACATTACAGATGGCACCTATATAAATGCACAATAGCTTAGTACTCAGATTATCATTTTGAGTAAAACAACAGCAAGGTGCTTCTAGAAAAGAAAGATCCCTTTAGGCAGGTCTTAAGGGTATTGTGTTTTGGAAGTGGAAACAACTGTGGAAGCTTTCTGTTGTGCATGAACTTGACTTGTTTGGTAGTTTAGTAGTGTACACACTTCTCACCAGTGCCATGCCATGAGAACATGCAGATTGAAAAAGGAAAACACCGACAACAACAAAAAAAGATCCTTGGAAGTGAAATATTTTTGTTGATACCATCCTTGCATTTGAAGTGAAACATTTGTCACCATGTACCATCTTTGTCTATGTACATATCGTGATGCAATCTGGTGGATTTGAATCTGATTAGTTTTGTTGGATGGATTGCAAGCCTTACCACAATGACATCAAGGAAATGCGATGTAATACATATATATACATACATAGTTGGAGTGAAAGTTTATCATCAGGTTGTAGAGTTGCATTTCTCGAGTGATGTCTGTTGCTGTTTTTTTGTGAGTAGTAAAACCTGACCCAACCTCCGCTTGTGATGCAGTGGTATGGTGTTGACTGTTGATGTCCTCACAATTTGATTTTGTTTTTGCACACTTGTATTTGTAAAGATTGTTAATGTCGGTATTTATTCAGAAAGACCTGTTGGTTTTGTTTTGGGGGAATGTTTTGTTTCTGTTCAGACTGTTGTACTGAAGACGGAAGAACCAGAAAAAGGTCTGGAGAATGTGTACCGGTTATTTTTCCATTTCTGTTTGTCCTTTTGTCATGGTTGTAACTTTCTCTGTCAACATTAGCTGCATGTTATAATTTTGACTGGCATCACAAAAATGAAAAGCCTCATTCGTATTTAACATGTTCACAGCACTTGTTCTGGTTCATATATCATTGTGAAACTTGTCAAGTTTTGTGAGGAACCTTTATACACATATTGTAGTAATGCATTTTATAATTGTTATAGTCTTTTGAAGACCTTTTTATTATGTAGATATATATATATAATGTGCTTTTTTTTCCTTTTTCCCTTTTTTTTTTTTCATCTTCCTTTTTGTGTTGTCATCCTGTTCATGGAAGAGAGCCACAGAGTTTCTTGTTTTCTCTTCTTTTTTTACACTTTAATGTGTTTGAACCATCTCTGTGACAAATCAGTTGGACTTATCAAATCTTTATTGTCAAAGAATTCCCAAGACTTAGTCTTTTTGCATTGTGACAAATTTGCTCTTTTAATTTTTTTTAGTGCTGAAGTCGCACTGGCTGCATGTTTAACTGTTCTCAAGCACTGAAGAGTTTGGCTTTATTCTTGCACTGTCCAAGAACATGTGTTACAGAAGGAGGATTTTCTGCAGATAGGTCTAACAGTCAAAAAAGAGACCAGCCCCCATCAGAACCCGTCAGCTTTTGGTTGTTGTGAAGGCAGCTGAGCCTCAGGGCCCACAACCAGTCATTGCTTTTGCCTCTTATGGTTGGTGTAGTTGTGTAGTCTGCTGTGGGCTGGAAAGTTGGCTGTTTCGGGTCAAATTCAAATCACCTGTAGTTTGACAGATGGAGCAACAGTGCTGAGAAGGGTAAGATCTGCTGCTGGGATGTTAAACCGTTCGTAACTGAATGGCACAGCAAGCTACCCTGATTTATTAGGTATCAGATGTTGATCAGACACCATTCCAGAAAGGTGGAGAAATGTAATCCCTTGTAGGAAGCAGGAGTTTTTACATTTTATTTTTAGCTACCTGTGATGTAAAATGCCTTTTGAAAATCATGGTTGATGCTGGACAAATTTCCATCTGATTTGCACATCTGTTGGACTCAAATGCTAAAGTGTGATTTGTACAGTCATGATTTTGTGTGTGTGTGTGTGTGTGTTTATTGTAACTGATGTGTGCTGCATGTTAACCATAAGTATTTGGTGACTGGACTTGTAGGATGGATGTGTTTACCATCTATCTTGTTTCTACTCATACATACATGTCCCTCTCTGTGTGTGTATTGTACACTGTAATTTTAGTTGTGTTACAGTAGCCATTTTCTCTCTGCTGTCTGTCAAGTCCATGTTTGTCTCTTTAACCGGCTGTAACATGTACGTTTTGAAACTGCAAACCATCAGACAAAAGTCCCGGAGAGGATGAGAAGACTGCCATGAAACCTGAGTTTAGCAGAGCAGGGTTGACCATCTGTGTGCCATGCTCAGTGTTGAGTTCATCGTGAAAACATCCTGCTGTGTTCTTCATGGAGTGATTTAGTGCTGTCAGCTGTTCAGCTAACAATCCAGTCCACCTTGCTTGGAGCCAGCATCCAGTTGTTACCGATTCCAACTTCTTGCGAGATTTCTTGGGAGAGGAGATGTTTGGACTTTTTTTGTGTGTGCGTGGGACGTATCTTGTGGAAATCATCGAATGCTAGTCATCAGAAATCGCCGGTGCGCGTGTGAGGGCAGTAAAAAAAGCCTCTTAACCAAAGCTCAATTTTTTTCCTGTTTGTTATTGTGCCACCTTTAAAACTGAAAGGAAGCGAAGTCCAAACTGCTGGGCATTGTACTGTTTGGAAAATAAACGTTCATGCACTACTCCATCAGTATGTACACTGTTCGGGGAAAAAGAAATAAACAATAAGATAAACAGAAAATGTGCCCTGCCCGGAAAGCTTCTACAAACAGAAAATAACCCAAACAAACAAACTCTCATTGAAGCAACACGGTACACAACATACGAGTGTGCGCCAACCATTCCAATGTGTACATTGTTTCTGACTGGCTCGCCACCAGAGTCTGTTTACCAGTGAGGTGTGACTTACCAGTGAGGTGTGAACAAATTAAAAACTGAATGTTTGTTCCACAAAAAGAGTGCTGTGATGTGAACTGTTTCTTTCAAACCAGGGCAACAGAAGAACCAAGCACCACAGCGGAGAGTTTCTCTTCCTAGGACGACGCAGGCTGGAAGACACTGGCCCCTTTCGAGTATTATCACCAGTTGTCATCATTGTCAAAGAAGGATTGTTGCCGCTGCCTTAAGATTGGTTTTTGGAACTGATTTTTTTGTTGTTGTTGTTGACCACTCGGATACCTCATTTTCTTCAACACACGTGTGACGTCTTGCAGACCTTGCCACACTTCACTTGTTGTTCAGGTTGATGCCGGCAACACTGCAGTTCCAAAGTGTGGTCGGGAACAGGTTGATGACCTTGTGCTTCCCCCAGTGTCCTCCCACCCCTGTCTCACAAAGTGAGCCTCAGTCACAATTGTTATTGGTGTTATCTTGCATGGGCAGTGCAACCTTGTGGAAACAGACTGACCTTACGTGACAGACTGTACATTTTTTCTTTTCTTTTTTATTCCAGTGTCCTGCATTTCTTATCACCCCCTTTTCACTCCCAACAACATCACTATAGAGATTGTGAGTTTCTTTCTGGATGAGTCTAAAAGACTAACTGTTGCTGGCAGTTTCAGGGCATGTGTCAACAGGTTCTGTTGATTTGGCCGCACGCTAGAGAGTTCCTTGCCCCCCTCCTTTTATTACAAACTCGTCTGTTTAAAAAAATCCTATTCGTTGTCCAGTTCTTTGTAAACAGATCCCTGTTTAAAGGTAAACAAAACCTTGTTTAAAGGTATTCCTTTTTTGACTGGAAACTTTATCTTTTTTTGAAATGATGACTGTGTTATTGTTGTGGGAAAATGTTGCATTGAGCCGTCTGGTTCAGCCGTCACCCTGCATGTGTATGCATTTTGGCCAAACGTTCAAAAGGAAAGATATAGATGTGTGGCGTGTGCATTCAGTTACTGGCTGTGGTACGTGTGTGACGTGTGGCAGAACCTCTGTGACGCGCAGCCTGACACATACCTTGCTTTATAGGTCATTAAAATCCAATTACTAACTAAATAACTAGTTCTGCTGGGTCGCATCATCGTAGTTTTGTGCGCCCACCAGTCCTCTTCTTTCCCCAGCAGCGTTGAAAGGTATCTTGGTGGAGGTGGAGGGCTAAGTTTTTGACCTGCTTGAACACGTGTTGGCCTGTGTGATGATTAGTGTTGGGCCAGCTACCTGTCTGTTAGGCTCTGATGCAGCAGACCTTGCAATTCCGATTGTCCAAAACAATCAGATGTGCGACAGTGTCAAGCAGTGGTCAGCTCAGGTGTAGTTCTGTAGCTTTGCCAGTGCTTTGCAGTTTTAATGACCGCAGTATTTCAGAATTACCTGCAGTGGTCAGCTCAGGTATAGTTCTTGAGCTTGACCCGTGCTTTGCAGTTTTAATGACCGCAGTATTTCAGAATTACCAGCAGTGGTCAGCTCAGGTGTAGTTCTTGAGCTTGACCCGTGCTTTGCAGTTTCAGTGACTGCAGTATTTCAGTTACATTTTAGTAATGGGATTTCATTTTTAACATCATTGTCAACCTCACAGGGTCCTCTTTGAGTGGGAAACATTGTCCTAAATCAAAACCCATTCAAAATTCCTGACATACATCAAGTCAGTCTTAATGCATCTGATTTATAAAAATATATATATATAAAGCATGCAATAAATTATGCTTAAATAATGCAATTTTTCACTTTGGCTTGCATTTAAGGAAGGTAATGGATCTGTGTTTCATGACTTGACAAAAACCCAAACATTCATCATTTTATACAAACTTAGCAAGATCTTTCAAACTTTGATCATTGAAGCATCTACAAACAGGGTCAACTTTCTGTGCTGACTCTCATTACGGTATCCATTCCACCCCCGTGTTACCACCGTAGAGTGTAAAAGATCCTGGTTATTCTGCCAAAAGTGTATGTGGCAGGTTACAGCTAAATGCACGTGCACCCTACATATGCGGCTGGGAATGAAGAGACACTGTAAACTGATGCATGTTTTTTATGGTGTACACAGAACGTGTGCCGAAACAGCAGCAGTTTCACATGGTGCCAGCCATGTAACAGCCAAAGAGCACTGTAATATTCAAAGACGTGCTAAAAAAAGTTACAGTCACTCATTCAGAATCACATATGAATACTGCAGTGAGTCTGCCCAAGAGCGGAGAAAAGCGCTACATAAAAGCGATCAAGGACAACAACTGCTGGTTGTTGTCTTGGTAAAACTGATCAAGCTTACCTGTTACATCATTGCTAAAAATGCTTTTCATGGCTTGGGCATGCTGGCCATGCTACAGGCCAGGTGAGTGATTAGAGATGACCAGGTTTTCCTTTCTTGAATGTGAGCTGACCGAGCACTTGCTCTTGTTAGTGTACCTGCTCTTGTTAGTGTACCTGCTCTTGTTAGTGTACCTGCTCTTGTTAGTGTACCTGCTCTTGTTAGTGTACCTGCTCTTGTTAGTGTACCTCTTCTGGCAAACATAGTAGTGTATGCTTTTCTGTTTGCTCCATTTTCATTGCTGTTACCTGTCAGGACTGAGGTTCATTCCAATTTCATTTAACTCCAGCATGTTTTCATGTTTGATTTTGGTAATCGTGTAGTGTATGCCTCCCTCCTGATTCTGCGCAGCCCTTCCAGTGATTGCCCCATGCTCCCTTGGATTAGGGTTAGGGTTAGCTAGTGTTAGGTAACCCTAACTGTATCTATCTTAATGATTAAAATGCTGACACAGTTGTGAGTCTGTTAACATCGCCACAGAGTTTGAAAACTCTCAGCCAGAGCAGTTATTGGAAGAGCAGTCTGAAAACTCAGCCAGAGCAGTTGTTGGAAAAGCTGTCTGTTAATATGACAACAGAGTTTGAAAACTGTCAGCCAGTAAAGTTGTTGGAAGAGTGAGATACATGCAGTTGGAAGGGAGGCACACACTGTAGGATTACCTAGATGTTTTATTTTGTGAGACAGGGCGAGTAGGCAATCAATTCAGCTGTAAAAGCTTTAGAAGTGTCATAAAATCCCCCCCCCCCCAGCCCCCAAGAAAAAAGAAGCAGAAAAAATTAAAAGAAATAAAAATAACAAGCAAGACCAAAGCACTTTCTGTGATAACTACTTTGCTTGAATCAGCAAAGCATTAAAATCTGTAGGGCTGCAGTCTGTGGCATCTGTCCTTTCGACTAGTTCATTGTCAAAAGGTCTTTCAGTGAGACTCAGAAATACCATTTTGTGTGCACTCACTCCAGCAAATGATGCTGTTTTTGAATTGAGAAAATCTCTTACATTTGGAGAGAAGACTGTATGTGTTAAGCTTGGAGTGGGAAGCAAATGGCAGCTGAGACTAATTTGCCATGCAAGTCTTCTAGCTACTATTGTACCAGTTAGAAGGTGTGTATCCATGTACCATTTATGGTGCTAGTTCAATCTAGAGTACCAACTCATCTAGAGACCATATAAGTTTGAAACCATGAATCAACTTATTCAAGGTGCTAATTCAATCCAGAGTACCAGTTCTTATGGTGACTGCCGTACAAAGATGCAAAGCATTTAACCTGTGGAATGAGAGAGAACAAGTTCAATACAACCATGTTATGTGTTTACAGAATGTACCTGTACAACTGTAGTATGTGTACACATTATGGAATCATCATCTGCTGGCAGATGGAACACCCACAAACACAGACAGATGGACACACACACACACACACACACACACACACACACTTACATTAAAAAAATTTCTTCCTGTTTCTCTCTCTCTCTCTCTCTCTCTCTCTCTCTCTCTCTCTCTCTCTCTCTCTCTCTCTCTCTCTGTGTTTACAGGCTGACACTTTCAAAAAGTTCATGAAATTAATCTACTGATTTGACACATGTCCATAATGAATTTATTTGGTGTTTTGTGAGAGGAGATTAGAAGCAGCAAGACAGTATTGCGTGAACTGAGTTTGAGAAGTGAAATGTATCGTTTCCTCCCCATGGGTACACATATAAAAATATGCTGCCCATTTGGCATTATATATGTTTCATATGCCGGGGTCCCATGTTCATCAGGGAGATAAACTGAAACAACTTGGAAATCATTTGTTTGAAGTGTGTATTCAACCAAGATTTTGTGCACATGGGAAACTTGACCTACCGGTAATGAGAAGGATATTTTTTAACAAGAAAATCCCATGGTGACACAATATTGTTTCAAAAATGTGCCTTCAGTCAGGCAATATTTTTGCGCTCACTTGGTTGACAATGATTTTTAGCTGTCAAAACTTTGACCAAGACCAAGCATGTTTTATAATAATGAGCAACATTTCATTGTTGCAGTCAGTAATGAGTATTTTAATTCTGACTGCTTTGAGTGAGACCATGTTTTGTTTGTTTGTTTGTTTTTTAGCTGGGTATTCATCAAGATACAGCCAGTGTAGACTTATATTTGCTGCCACCGCATTTCATTTTATACTCGACGAAAATGCAGATGACACATCTTGACATCAATGCTCTGCAATGAAATACACTCAGTGTGAGAAGTTGCTGACAGTGTGGACAGATAAAGGGACGTTTTCTAAAACAGTCCTCAGTGGTAGTTCACTTTCCTAATAGTTTTGTTTTACCACAGTTACAGTGTGTGTGTGTTCGTGTGTGTGCGCACGCGTGGGTCTCCTGTGAAATGATGGCAAGTAGTCAGTTTACAGTCACAGCTATTTGTATAGAATCAGGAAATTTGACGAAGAGCTGTCTTTGTCATGACAGTCTAAACATTTGGGAAAAGAGCAACAGCAAAAAAGAAAATATGTCCTTTCAGAACAGCCACAGTAACTATCCGCTTTGCCAGTGTTTACAGGATTAGGGCTAGCTCACTGGTTGTTGCAGCCACCGAATTGAAGGGGCCCAGAATGCAAGTAAATGATTGATAAAGCAGTCCACTGTTGGTCATCTAACTGGAGAAGTAAGCCAGCTAGTAACATATGTATTGGTATGAATGATTTATAAAGCAGTCCACTGTTGGTCATCTAACTGGAGAAGTAAGCCAGCTAGTAACATATGTATTGGTGTGAATGATTTATAAAGCAGTCCACTGTTGGTCATCTAACTGGAGAAGCCAGCCAGCTAGTAACATATTATTGGTATGTAAAGCATTGCCTGAATTATATGACTTACAGGTAATGTAGTGGTTACTATTGTACATCTCTCTTCTCCACCCCCACCCCCCAACTAAATGCTGCTCAAATCCAGTCAAACTCAGCATTGCAGTAATTAATGAATAGGGACAAAGAGGCGGTGTGCGCTTTGCCCATCCGATGCTGCTATTGCCACTGGAAACAACGGACACACTAAGGGCTTTCAAATCAGGAATCTGGGTAACGTGCAGCGTGCAAGTGAAGGTGGTTCTGACATTGTCACCAGTAAAGGTTGTTCTGACATTGTCACCAGTGAAGGGGTATGTAGGCAACAACCCACTAAGTATGCTGACCTTCAAGTTTTTGCTGTAATAATTTACTGCTTGAAGATTTTTTCTCACAACTCCTGACATTTAAGCAGCAGAATAATAGATTTCAATCCCTCCTCCAACATGGATTGATAAATAGGGACTGGTGAAATGGATAAAAAGCTGCCTAGTTCATTATTATTACTATACTATAAAGTATATTGTCAATGATTTATAGTTCATTATTATTACTATACTATAAAGTATATTGTCAATGATTTATAGTTCATTATTATTACTATACTGTAAAGTATATTGTGAGTGATTTAAACAACCTGCTTTTGCTGCAGGAGGCATACACACTAATATAGGTCTATACAAGGTTTGTTTTTTTAAAGCCTAATCAACCATGCAAAAATATTAGATCAGAGAAAGGAGCTGTAAAATGTGAATGCAAGCAACTGTACACAGTGAGCAAGCTGAACAGGAGTGGTCTTTCAGTTTACAGTTCAGCCGACACAGCCATTGCCTTTTGTATTCTCACGGTCCTGTGTGGAAACTTTGCAGCAGATCCCCGTTTTGTCTAAGATGTTGAAGTCAGCGATGTGCATGAAGATGCGAGAGTTTATTTTATCAAGACACAAGGCAGCTTTTGAGAACGGGAGGAGTGAATGGTGGAAAATACCTTGCAGCTGTGATCAGAGTGAATGTGGTGGGGTTTGTAATGAGAAAATGCCATGGACATCACTGACCGAGAGACAGGGAGTGAATATCAGGGGCAGAAATGGCCCCCAAACGATGAAGCTTTTTCATTTTATTTTTTAGTTAGGTCACTGCATGTTACTGACACATGTTGGCGTAAAATATAAAACACAACCTGGGCATGAGATTCTTTGGGCATTTTGAAATCAGACAAGCCCTACATGTGTTTGATGCTTGTGTATACAGTATGTATGTAGGTTTTGTTTTATGTTTGTGTGGGGATTGTTTTTGTGGATCGACTTGAGAAAGTGTTTTATATGTAATATATATCCGAGAAGGGTTTTGAAATATGCATTTGCTTATGCCAATAGTCATTATCTTGAGGTGACCCTTTACGGTAGTCCAATTACTATTGCTTGCGAGAGTGACAGTCTGCAAAGTATGACTACCACTCCAGTGGAACCCCACTTTTAAAGGTCATCGTGAACTGTGAAACAAAGGTGGCCTTAAAAGGTGATTTTGGGAAAAAAGTCAGTGTCGAGTACTTGGTCAGTTTTTTTGTTTTTGTTTTTCTCGCCAGGACATCACAAGGTGGAGGGTTTCTGAAAAAGCACTCTTAAAAGGAGGATGGTATTTGATAAGAGGCAGCACAGCCTCTGTGTTTTGGAAATACGTAAGGGATATAATTGGATTTCAAACTGTTACCATTGTAATCTCATGCCTGTAACTGTACATAGCTGTTGACTGTTGTAGAAATGCAGTAACTGTACACACCTTGTAAGTTTAACATCTAAAGAGGATTTGTGGACTTTTTTGGTATTTGCACATTTGATGTTAGTGTCATTTTCTGCAGTCTTCTTCTCTTGCCTGTTGAGGCAGGAAAATCCTCCTTTTATTTTTATTTTTTATTCTTCTCTTTTTTTCCCTTTTTTTTGTTGTCTGCTTGATTTGTGTTTGTGTGCAGTTGTTTTTGCTATTGATTCTGCTTTGTTATATTTCTTTCTTTGGTTGGGCTCAACGTCCACAGAGATCACATAGGGTCTGTTAGGGAGGGTGCTTTGTTATTGTCAAAGTCTTAACGTTGATTCTGGTGTGACTATTTTTGTTTGTTCATTTTGTTTTCAAGGATTTTTCCCCTTCTTGTGATAGCCTATGGTGTGAGTTTTTCTTTTTCCTTTTTTTTTCTGTCCTTTTCCTTTTTTCCCCCCTTCTTTCTCTTCTCACTGTGGGAAATGCCATTTTATTATACTCGCCCTGCCCCCTTGCCAGCGGTTTGAATGGTTTTGAATTTTGGATTTGATGCTTTGATCAGCTGCACGTTTGGACCGAGATCTTTTATTTGCTTCCTTGCATTAGCAGAAGTTTTCAAGTCAGCTTTTTGTTTTGAGAATTTCTGAAGTATTCCCCTGAAAGTGCTTTACAGTATATTTGCCATTCTTCTTATAAAAATGCGCCGGCATTATTCTCTGGTTTTGTCAGGAGAAAGCAAATGTCTGGGCATTATCCTGTGCATCTGTAACTACAAACACAGATTTGGAGAGAGCGTCACTTGTGTTCCAATGGAAGCAGGGACGGTTAGAAAGGATGGTGTGCGATGATGTGTCCTCCGAAACATGGAATTGATTGCCACCAGGACATTGTGATCAATCAGCTTACAAATTTGTTTTGCGAGATCGGGGGATAGAGGACGCATTTACCTCCCCTTCTACCATGGAGTTCATTTCTGGTGAGAGTAATATTGGCTGCAGTTGTTTCCCCTCGTCGTCCCACATGCCCTGTGCTGATGTGGGGGTGGGTGGGGGGGGGAGGTTGGTAGATCTGTGTTCTTGTTTGGGAAGTGATCATGTGTGCTGATGTGTGTGGGGGGGGGGGGGGGGGGTAGATCTGTTCTTGTTTGGGAAGTGATCATGTGTGCTGATGTTGAGGTGGGGGGGGTCTGTGGGGAAGTGATCATGTGTGCTGTGTAGAGAAGACGGAGCATTGTGACATGTCTAGTATACAGCACATAAGCTTTGCGCGTTTCTCCATAACACACGCTACACATACTACAGCAACTCTACAGATATTTTTATTCCATGAATAATCTTGATCTGCATGAAAACTTCCAAAAATAGATAAATAAATAAAAATCTTGTTGCAGAAATCAGTGACTGCAGCAAACAACAAAACACAACAAACAAAGAAGAAGAAAAAAAGATAAACAAACAGAAATTTGCCGTAAATGGGCATACTTCATGTTTTCATACTTCAGTCCGTTCCCTGTTTTTCCCTTTTTTTCCCCCCTTTGTTCTGATGATAATTTATTCTATTTTTTATAATGTTCCTGCCCCTTGAAAAAAGGACTTCACAGTATTCCAAGCTTCTTCTTTTTTTTCCCTCTTTTTCTTTTCTTTTTCTTTTTCTGTTAAATAAAAAAGCCTTTCGTTTTTATCTCACTTCATTGACGCAACCGCAGATGTTTTGTGTGTTACTGTTGGACTAGATACAAATGTATACTTATGTGGTGGGTTCTGTAGAAGTCAGCATCTACTAACGTTGTGTTGCTTTTCTTTTAGGTTTGTAGGTGTCACGTTACTTGTATTTGCAAGGCTTTATTCTGTCTAAAAGAATGTTGTTTTTTGCGGGTACCGTTCATTCTTCTTGTGGGTAGTAGTGATGTCTTACTAACTGCAGTACGTGTCAGTAACTTCTCCCGTTTATAGTACAGTAGTTGTATTGTTTTTCTGGTTTGTTTTTCTCCATCATTTTGTGTGTAACTATCTGTTCTGTTTTAAACCGTTCATTTTGTTTTGTCTGAACAACAGCTGATGTGGCTGTCCTACGCTTGAAAGACACCCAGGTGATGTGTACTTTTCTTCATGCTGAAACGTGATGGACAACTTCCTAACAGAGTGCGTTGTGTAACAGACTGTGTAGGCTTGGCACGTTATGTCAAAGTTTTCATGTCGTCCACAGCTGAATTAAAGTGTCGATTGATGTTGGACGACATCTGGAAGATATGGCCAGCCATTTGCAAACTATAACAGTCTATACTGTGGTGCGGGACGGCTTAGTTGGTAAGAGCGTTGGACCGACGTAAGCCAGGCGCGACAGTGACGCGGGTTCGAGTCCCCGGTACAGCTTTCAGTGCAGTTCATTTACGGTGTTCCTACGCCCCCCTCCCCCCACCCCGCCCTATGTGCAATCGCATGCATCAACATCTGTGCACACGTGCCACCCCAAAAACAACAACAAACAGACAAAAACAAAAAACACTGGCAGCTATACCATTCAGTGTTTGGACACGCGAAAACACTGCTCACGCTGATAGGAATGGGTAGCGCTGCTCTTGCGTCCTGAATTATTGTCCGCAAGGGATTATTATTTACGAGGTTGGTGCATCTTTTTATGGTTTTTCTATTCTGTGTTTGAGGTAAGCGCCCCCCCCCTCCCCTCCCCCCCCCCCTCCCCTCCCCTCCCGCGCCTCCCCGCCTCTCCCCGCGTTCTTCATGCAGTCGGGTGAGTGCACGCTACTACATCGTGTGCCATTTGCGTTTAAAGACGGGACTGGAATCAAGGGGCGTTTTGTAGCCGTCACAAACTTCACCTCTTACAGCATCACTGTACATTTCTTCATGCATGGCGGACTTCATTATCAGCGTGATTTATTATTATTATTATTTATTGTATTCTGCGCTGGAGCCAAGCGATGACAAACGGCTGGGTGACTTGAACCCCAGACCGAACCTGTTGCAGTCGCGGCAACGAAGATCGTGTCCACTCATTACAGTACATGTGGTTTTGAACTAACGTCTTGTCAACCGCACGTAGGATCATCTCGAGACGACTGGAGCCCCGGATCGTGCTTTAACGACAACAGCGCTCATGCATACAGAGTGGAGTGTTCCATTGATTGTGCAGGGTTGGGTGTCGTGTTGCTCGTGCGGGGTATTCTCTTGCTCGGACATCATGGGCTGTGCCGTTGCTCGTCCAGCCTTCGTAGATCAATCACAACGCGTTTCTCGTGTCAAAAACAAAACAAAAACGCCCTTCTCTACTCGTGTTCTAAACACTACAAATAGAAGAGGGAAAAAGAAAAGAAAAACAAGTTTGCGTGCAATGATTTTTACGTCACGAAGGTGTATATTTATGTGTGAATTGTTTGAAAATCCTTACATATGTTTGTTGAAATCATGTATGACTTTGTAAGGTGCTGGTAACACCTTTTTAACTCTTGACTCAGGTGACGATAATTCCAGGGTTTTTTGGACAAGTTCAAATTTTTGTTTTTTTCTCCATCCCAGCACGACCGTGGGTTTGGAATGTGATGGGACACCTGAAAGAATGGACGGCGTCTGAACAGTCTAAATAAAGTCTTTTTTGGTGTTTAACTCTTGTATGTTGTGTTGCACAGAGAGAGAGAGAGAGAGAGAGAGAGAGAGAGAGAGAGAGAGAGAGAGAGAGAGAGAGAACTCGAACACTTTATTTTACAAGGCTTGTAGTTTAGGTTCAGTCAAAAACCTGTCAAACAACTAGTCTTTGCTAAGCTACTGATGAGTAGTAGAGAGAGAGAGAGAGTTGCTGAGCTGTGTCCCATTTGACCCGTGTGACAATTGTAATGGCTCGATGACGTAATACGTCACAACAGGAACACGTACGTAAGTAACTTGATGCTTTACGCCCAGTCAACCAGCAGGAACACGTGTGACATCAACGTACAGTTTACACATCTTCGCACAACAGCAACAGTCAGACTTAGTGTATTTATTTGTGAACAACAAGAAATAGCAGACTTCAAAACAACATTAATAGACACAAATCACTTCAGCAATATGTCTGGCATCATTACACATCAATGCAGTTTTAAAGCTACTGCCCAAATATAAAACACCGCAGTGGAAAAAACACCAACATGATTGTGTGTGTAATTATGTTCAGAAAGAAAACATTAAAATTACTTGAAACGTTTCCATGATTATATAGGCTATTAAAAAGAAAGAAAAAATGGGAAGAAAAACGGGGTCTGATTTTCAATCGACACACAGGTTTAGCAAGAAAATAGAAGTTTGAGTTTCGTCTTTGTGCAACGTTGCGACCATAAAGCGGACGAATATCGCCGAAACTGGTTTAAAGTGCAAACCCTTTTCGTGGTCATCGTCACCAGTACAAAATTCTCACATCAAAGTGTATCTGTGTGACGGGAGCAAGGGGGGGGGGGGGGGGGGGAACCGGATGGCCTAACAGTGTGTGTGTTAATAAAAGATGTATCACGGCCACCCTAAAATGGGATGGGATATGGCATAAAAATTACAGTATACAGTACGTGTAAAAAATGACTTCATATTGTATAATTAGTTTAGGAACAGATACAAAAATTACTAAAAGTACCAAAATCACGATCTTCGTTGCAAGCATTCACCTACGCATTAGTAAATACAAATTTTATCAACACAAAGCAAGATATCTAAAAATGCAGAAGCAATGTCTTCACAATCAACAAACTGTTAATTTTTCAAGAATAACAGTTTATCCCCCCCCCCCCCCCCCCCCCCACACATACACACACACGCAGCAAAGCGGTGAATTGTTTACAAAGCACCGAGTATTGATGAGAAAGAATTTTGGGATGGGGGAGGGGATGGGGGATTTACTTGCTTTTACATTTCCTTTGCTGTTTCGTAAAACCTTTGACTGTAATCTCGTGGTGCAGTTAACCCCTTCACTGCCCAAGCCTGTAAAGTTTCCGGGCCGAAAAATACACACGCTCGCCTGCAAACAGTATACCTTTCCGTCCTGTAACAAATCACTTTCAATATTGTCCGTTTTGGTGGAAGCCCTTTCACACGATAATGCGAAAAGGAAAAAGAAAATGCATAATATTTCAAATTCCACTTTCACTGGTCGTTTTCAAGAGTCATCCTGGCAGTGAAAGGGATAAAGAGCATTCAGATGTAGCTGCAATTAGAGTGCTCCAGTCGTCGGTTCGGTAAGCAAGACTGGAAGGTTATAATTACTCCTCAGCGACAGCGGTGCAAGCATGGCCATCTTAGCTGAGTGAGGGAGGCATGTCCTAAGGGTATGGTTGCTTATTTGAAGCCTTCTTCTGCTGCGGGTGTCTCTGCGCCAACTCCTGAGCTTTTAGCTGCAATTGAACAAAGTAATTAAGTACAAGAACAATAGAGAAGAGCGGGAGAACAACAAGAATAATACAAGAATAAGAGAAAGGCAGAACAACTGTACAAGAGTAAGGACAACTGAAAAATAAAAAGAACAACGGTGCAAGAACAAGAAGAAGAAAAGAGAGAAAAAGAAGAAGAAAAAAAGAGGAACAATAATACAAGAGCGAGGACAAGAAAATAAATAACAAGAGCAACACAAGAGCAACAGAAAAGAAGAGCAAATAACAAGAGCAACAGAAGAATACAAGAGCAACAGAAAAGAAGAACAACAGCAACGCTACAAAAAGAAGAAGAAGAGAGAGAAAAGACAACAGAAACACCGCGAGAGCAAGAACGACAGAAAAGAACAACAGCAACAGTACGAGAACAAATTTAAAGACAAAAGAATATCAACAGCCACAATACAAGAGCAAGGACAACAAACAAAAGAAGAGCAAGAAAAAGAAACACAGAAAAATAACAACAACAACAACAACAACAAAGAACAACAGCAACAATCCAAGAACAAGGACAGACGGCAACAACCAAACAACGAACCATAATCAGTCTATATAGTATAATTGCAACATCTGGGAACGATGGAAAGCACAGATCCTTTGAAACAGGAACCGATCGAACTGAATTTGAAGCATCGCGGTTTCTGTCGATAAACAGGGAATAAAAAATATAAAAACAACAACAATATACATATTTTTTCTTTTTTCTTTTTCTTTTTCCGCTCAGTTTCTCGCCCTGTTTCTCGAAGTTGGAATGTTGCAAAAACGCGAGCATGGGCGCTGCCATTTTGTGCCCATCAGTCTACAATGTAACACGCATGTGAACTAAAGGGATGGGCTTACCTCGTACTGCCTGTCGTTCTCCTTCATTTTTCTCTGACGTTTCAGAGCCTGCACACACACACACACACACACACACACACACACACACACACACACACACACACACACACACACACACACACACACACACACACACACACACACACACACACACACACACACACACACACACATGCACGAACAAGCACGCGCCAGTTTACTCAACTGAATAGCCTGCAGTGAACCGCAAGACTGAGAGCGAAAGATTTTCCTGTGTTGATAAAAGTAACCATTACGTTTTTAAAACTATACGTAAATCTGGCAACTGCAGCTATAAGAATTGTATCACTCTGTCGCACCACTGAGGCTGCTGTGGCTATAACCACTGTACCACCCTGTCGCACCATTGAGGCCGCTGGGGCTATAACCACTGTACTACCCTGTCGTACTGCTGAGGCCGGTGTGGCTATAACCATTGTACAACCCTGTCTTACCACTGAGGCCGCTGTGGTTATAACCATTGTACAACCCTGTCTTACCACTGAGGCCGCTGTGGCTATAACCACTGTACCACCCTGTCGCACCATTGAGGCCGCTGGGGCTATAACCACTGTACTACCCTGTCGTACTGCTGAGGCCGGTGTGGCTATAACCATTGTACAACCCTGTCTTACCACTGAGGCCGCTGTGGCTATAACCCTTGTAGTTTGTACCAGAGGCTGCTGTTGCTATAACCGCTGTACCACCCTGTCTTACCACTGAGGCCGATGTGGCTATAAGCACTGGACCACCCTGTCTTCCCACTGATTCTGCTGTTGCTGTATATACTGTATCACCCTATCTTACCACCACTGAGACCCATGTGGCTATAACCGTTGTAGTTTGTTCCAGAGGCCGGTGTGGCTATAACCATTATAGTTTGTACCATTCTAATGCCTGCAAAGACTGACAATGATTCTGATGATTATTACTGATCGATTTATAAAGCGCTTTTCTCCGCTTCACACGTTTGTAGAGAATGCAGGGTTATTTGTGTTTCCATAATCCATGGACTCTGCTATGGACTAAAGGATCTTTCACATGCACATGCTGTTTCGTTTTTTCTACTGTTTTCTTCTTCTTCTTCTTCTTGATCTCACCCTTCCCCCTTCCTTCTTCCCCCCTTCTCCCCACACCCTTCTACCTCTCTTTTCTCTCGCCTTCTTCTTTTTTTTCTCTTCTTCTTGTTCTTTACGATTTTCTCTCATGTTATACTACGGGAGCTAGTTCAACCGTTCGCTTCCCGTGATTGAGGCAAAACGCAGGGTTATTTGTGTTTCCATAATCCATGGACTCTGCTATGGACTAAAGGATCTTTCACATGCACATGCTGTTTCGTTTTTCTCTGTTTTCTTCTCTTCTTCTTTTATCTCCCCCCCCCCCCTCCCCCCCCCCCCCCCCCCCCCCCCCCTCTCTCCTCTCTCTCCTTCTTCTTCTTTTTTTCTTCGTATTTCTTGTTCTTTACGATTTTCTCTCATGTGTATACATACGGGAGCTGAGTTCAACCGTTCAGCTTCCCGTGAGTTGAGGCAAAACGCTTACAGTGATTTGGATGTGGATGATGAAGACGAGGTGCCAGAAGATGAAGATGGCACCCAGTATCATGCAGAAGAGGGTATCATAGTCAGACAGCAGACCCGCGTCCATTTTCCGTGAGTGCATGGACATCATGGCGCTGTTCTCAATAGCGAACAGCACCAGGTAGATCAAAGAGCCCAGCACATACATGTCCTGCACACACACACACACACACACACACACACACACACACACACACACACACACACACACACACACACACACACACACACACACGCACCCACGCACGCACACACGCACATTTTACAAACTGGCGAAGCAGAAGAACAAACAGACATTGCAAGACAGGTGAGATAATTTAGACTCTAGCCAACTGTTTCAGGTTTGCCGTGACCTTGAAACGTAGCCAAGGTCACTAAAAGAGGAATAAACGGGTAAAGCTTCATAAATACGACCACTGTGATAAATGTTACATTTTTCACATTTACTGTGTCCAAGAAAATCGCAACGTTACAGTTTTGCCTCCTGGCCGTCCAACGTCTCAACGACCAACCATCCATCACACATACATATTTTTAAAAACACTCACAAAACAACCAACATTTTCTATTTCAGTCACAAAAACAAAATGTAAATGAATGGTAATCTGAATTATAAGTACAATAAAGTTGTCGTCTGCGTCTTCTGAAGTCACGTTACGGAGTGACCTAATTAGTCACCTATTTTTAGCATAACATAGTTACCTGGATATAATTATTAATTTAAAAAAATCAAAGAACTAAATAAATTGCGCCACGGAGTTGCCAATTTTATTAGGCGTTTCTTTTATAACCGCCCACGTTGCTTTCTCCAGCACAACTACAACCAACATCGTTTGAATCGAGACGGAACTCTTTTTCTACCCGGGGGCGGACGCGCCTCGTGTTTACGTGCATGTTTGGATCGACGCTATGTTCTTCCTTCCTTCCTTCCTTCAGGTCACACATGGTTCAGGAGCTGTGTGAGAGTCGAGGTGGACGTCCTGGACTGTCCGTCCTAACGAGCCTTCTGGTTTCCGAGGACGTAAAGATTTATTGCACCGTGCTTCGGCATTGGTCACAACTTGTCCCTAATATGTCAACTGACATCTGAGGACATAAAGCATCACTTCATCATCATCTTCCTTCAGGTGATGCTTAGTGTCCTCGGATGTCGGTTGACATATTAGGGACAAGCTGAGACCGATGCGTGAGCATGGCTCAATATAGTTCAATACAGTCCACGGAAACCATGAAGCTCGTTAGGACGGACAGCCCAGGACGGCCACCTCGACTCTTACACAGCTGCTAACTATGGGACGCTATGTTGTCTCCACAGTCTTATTAGTACCCAGACCCTTCAGAGGGCGCTGACAGCGTCGGTGGACAGCTGCGCGGAGATAAAGAGTGCCCCTTCAGTGGCGTAACCAATTCTGGCAGAGTTTGGAGGAAAGTGCCGGAAAGCGATGCTCGGAGTGTGCCTTACAGCGGCAGGTAACTTAGAAACCGGCAGTCAGACGGACACCGACTTACGGACATGAGGCAGCCTTACACACCGTGGGTAAGACAGGAATGTGTATATAATTATAGGCAGATGAACCTACAGGGTAAATTTGTGAGCCGGTTTGGCCTAGCGGTAAGGTGTTAGGCTGGTGAGCAGAAGGATCTCGGTTCGAATCTGCTTCGGCTCTCCTTTCACTTCAAAAGTTGTGGTCTGTGGATACTGTCCTGTGACTTTGTCCCTCACAATAATTGTGAAACATTAAAATGGTTCTCATCGCTGCCAACCTTAAAGCAGAAGTCATTCTGGTGGTGACAATGTAGCGATAGGTATATAATCTCCCTCTCCCCCCACCTCCATACCCCTTTCCCCCTTTCTCCCCGTCCCTAATAAGCCTTATGGTTTCTGTGGACGTTAAGCACCATGTTTACTTACTCACAGGGTAAATAAGGCACACGGTGGACACGAGACAGCCAGACACACGCTAGGCAGCATTGGAAATGGTAGGCTGACAGGACTACAGTGAACGCGAGACACACGTGTGGACATGAGATCCTTGCACACTGCATATGCTTAGAATCGTCTCTCCGGACACGATTTAGCGCATGGATAAATCATTAGAATCGTCTCTCCGGACACGATTTAGCGCATGGATAAATCATTAGAATCTGGCACATGGATAAATCATTAGAGTCGTCTCTCCGGACACGATTTGGCGCATGGATACATTATTAGAATAGTCTCTCCGGACACGATTTGGCGCATGGATAAAATTAATTATTAGAATAGTCTCTCCAGGCAAGATTTGGCGCATGGATAAATTATTAGAATAGTCTCTCCGGACACGATTTGGCGCATGGATAAATTATTAGAATAGTCTCTCCGGACACGATTTGGCGCATGGATAAAATTAATTATTAGAATAGTCTCTCCGGACACGATTTGGCGCATGGATAAAATTAATTATTAGAATAGTCTCTCCAGGCACGATTTGGCGCATGGATAAATTATTAGAATAGTCTTTCCGGACACGATTTGGCGCATGGATAAATTATTAGAATAGTCTCTCCGGACACGATTTGGCGCATGGATAAATTATTATTATTGCGGCAAAGACTGGGTTTGGTAGGCAGTCAGACACAGGGTAAGTGAAACACACGGTGGGCAGATCAAGTACCTAACACGCAGCAGTACAGTAGAAACTGGTGGAGAGTGATTTACAAGGTAGCTGAGATATGAGATGATGGACAAACTCTGCTTGACGACAACAGTGGGCAAACAAGACATACACACGGCAGGTACCATAGGATATGCCAGGCAGAGAGACTTACAAGGTAGGTGAGATAGGAGATGGTGGGCAAACTCTGCTTGACGACGAGTTTAAAAGCCACCATGGTGAGGAAGAGCGTGATGTTGTTGGACAGGCGCTGACCACCGGACGGATCCACGTTCATGGTTAGGAAGGACAGCACCATCACCAGTAGCTGCCCACAGACATTCACACCATCACCAGTAGATGCCCACAGACATTCACACCCTCACCAGTAGCTGTCTACAGACATTCACACCCTCACAAGTAGCTTCCCACACACATTCACACCATCACCAGTAGCTGCCCACAGACATTCACACCATCACCAGTAGCTGCCCACAGACAATCACACCATCACCAGTAGCTGCCCAAAGACATTCACACTGTCACCAGTAGCTGCCCACAGACATTCACACCATCACCAGTAGCTGCCCACACACATTCACACCATCACCAGTAGCTTCCCACACACATTCACACCATCACCAGTAGCTGCCCACACACATTCACACCATCACCAGTAGCTGCCCACAGACATTCACACCATCACCAGTAGCTGCCCACAGACATTCACACCATCACCAGTAGCTGCCCACAGACAATCACACCATCACCAGTAGCTGCCCAAAGACATTCACACTATCACCAGTAGCTGCCCACAGACATTCACACCATCACCAGTAGCTGCCCACAGACATTCACACCATCACCAGTAGCTGCCCACAGACATTCACACCATCACCAGTAGCTGCCCACAGACATTCACACCATCACCAGTAGCTGCCCACACACATTCACACCATCACCAGTAGATGCCCACACACATTCACACCATCACCAGTAGCTGCCCACAGACATTTTCTCAATGTGGACAGAGCTAGAGCCGCGACTAACCGCGATTAAGACGATGTTCCAGATGAAGTACCAGACCCTCCTGCGCACCCGGCACTGAAACATGAGGATGGGGTGGATGGTGGAGGAGGCGTACTCCACGGTGGTGGTGCGATGGGTGCACTCCACGTGCTTGTAGAGCTTCCACTCGTTGTCGCTCTGGAAACTGCGTGTGTTGACGGAACTCAGTTGGCACGGGTCGTGTTTCATCAGGATCTCGTCCACCGACCGCTCTGTCGATATCTGCAGACTCAGGTCCTGAATAAAGAATATGCAGAAAATGAAGGGAAGAGCAGCGGAGAATTGAAACGACCATAAGATGAGTTTCATGCTTCAGATATTCTGCTCTCATAGACTGACCGCTCTGTCAGTATCTGCCGCAGATTTAGGTCCCTAAGAAATAATGCTAACACTAATAATCGAAGAGATATACCCCTCCCCAGTAATACTGGGCTCGCCGCGCTTTACAAACATTTACCAATGTAGTGGAAACATATTATACAGTGACCTAAGTGCATACTAATGGAAAATACCAATGTCGTGCAAAAATATTATACAGTGACATAAGTATATACTAACGGTGAATACCAGTGCCATGGGTCAGCAAGCTGCATGTACCACCGACGAACCATCACCCCCTTGCTGCTTAACAACAGCCGCATAGAAAATAATGCATCTACATTTCGTTACCCAGTATGTTCATTCACTTTTTGTTTATGTCTGTTGTGAAATGTTGAATGAATTAATGACACATGTCCCGAATGCCCTGTGTATGTATCTTTGTAAAACAAAATTCTGGAATAAAAAGTAAATAAATGAATGGCTGCAAATGTTTTCAAATAAATAATACCCATCTCTTAAAGAGGAGCTGAACCGAATACGCAAGCTGGCCCGACGACGCACAAACTGTTGAAATATTTCCACTTTCAGGCTTCATTTAGTTCTTCTATCAATACTTAAGGAAAAGGGGTCCTTTTTTGTTTTGTTTTTTTGTTTTTGTTTCCATTCCGAAATCCCCAGGGAGCAGCCGTGTTGGTACGCTGCTTAACAATGAAGGACAGAAACAGTTTGGCTCGCGACGTTTTCACACTTTCGCTACATATTATTACTATGCCGGCCTTGTTTATTACGTCAGTGATACAAGTTGATGGGCATAAAACGGCAGCAATTATTGTCGTGTTTTGTTGATTGTCAAACGTCAGCAAATAGGACGAGAAATCGAGTGGCCAGCTACTGTGAGTATATCTTTTTAAGTCGTTTTTCTTCTCCAATTGCTTCCCTATCAATGGGGCCTGTGATACTGTGAGTATATCTTTTTAAGTCCTTTTCTTCTCCAATTCCTCCCGATCAACAGGGCCTGTGATTCTTCACACACACATACTGGGTCTTGTGGAAGCTAGAAGAAAGAAGCGTCAAATCAGTATGCAGAAGAAATGAGGTGGGTCTTCGGTTTTAATTTAAAAGAAGATACAACAGAGGGGAACAGTTCCAAATCACCGGTCTGATGTATTGAAAGCTCTCTACACCCCCCCCCCCCCGCCCCCTCCCCCGGCCCATTAATTTTCATTTTGTCCAAATCCTCTCCCTACTTTTTAATTGTTAGTTTTAGCTACTGCAGTTTTCCGTGCAGACCCGCAGAATAAACCTGGTCACCTTTCTCGTCGTCAACAGCGCCTTAGGAATTTCCCCGTGTTGAATGCCCGCCAGATAAAGTTATAAATAGGCTCCAAAACGTGTGAGACTGTGTATTGTAACAGCGAATCAGTCTTTGTGATTTTATAGCTTTTCTCGCCTCAGTTAGGTCCACACAGTGCATATTGTTTGAGGGTCCCCTGTGAGGAGCTAACGGACCCATTCACCCGTAAGGAGCTAACGGACCCATTCATCTGTAAGGAGCTAACGGACTCATTCACCAGTTAGAAGTTAAACATTCACCTGTAAGGAGTTAACGGACCCCTTCACCGTTTGAAGGTCCCCTTTGAGGAGCTTGCAGACCCATTCACCCGTAAGGAGCTAACGGACCCACTCATCTGTAAGGAGCTAACGGACCCATTCATCTGTAAGGAGCTAACGGACCCATTCACCAATTAGAAGTTAAACATTCACCTGTAAGGAGCTAACGGACCCCTTCACCCGTAAGGAGCTAACGGACCTCATTTACCTGTACATCGAAAGGGAAGTGCTGCAGCATCATCAGCTCCTTGAAGAGTCCCTTGAAGCGCCAGCGATGGAGCACCACGGGCGCCTCGTAGCCTTCCTCGTATCGCACGACGTAGGAGCGCCTCTCCTGGTCGAAATCTCCGGTCACGTTCACTATGTTGAGGAGCGGGTCCCACAGGTCCCCGGGCAGCAGGCACTGCACCTCCTTCATTAAGCGTATCCTCTTTACTAGGAGGTATCCTTCGTCGGTGATGATCGTGTGGTAATGTGTGTGTTGTGTGTGTGTGTGTGTGTGTGTGGTGCGTGCGTGCGTGCGTGCGTGCGTGCGCGCGCGAGAGGGTCTATGTGTACGTGCGCATGAGTTTAGGTGTCACGTGCGCGTGCGTGTGTGTATATAATTAGTATACCCTACCTGAGTTTTCATGCTACAGATTACTGACGCTAATCTGAATCCTACCAGCAGATCCATACTGAAACACAGCAGGCTGCTTCATGAAGTTCCACGCGCAGAGAGAAAAGCGGCACGCTGCCTGTGGCTTCATACTGAAAACCATTATGTCTGTACTTGACCATCCATACTAATACGCTGAAGGCCCCAGCAGATCAGCTCAACACTGACACACGACAGGCCCCTGTGGATGAACTCCCTGCCCGCGTAGGGATCAATCTGAACACATAATTGTAGTCATTTAGCAGGCTCCTACATGAGGATCCATGATGACACAGCGACCTCTTGTGTTCCATGCCTACACACGAGGTCCTATAATAATAGTAATAATAATGTACATTTATCTTGCGCTCATCAACGCCCTGAGCGCTCACATGATACATATTAACCTAAATATGATATTCTATACACATGTAAAGCATAGTCCTACCAAAACAATTTACATAAAGTATTATACTAAAAAATAAATATAAATAAATATAAATTTTTTTTTTTAAACCGCACTACAAACACACACACACACACACACACACACGCACGCACGCACGCACGCACGCACGCACGCACGCGCGCGCGCGCGCGCGCGCGCACAGACACACACACACACACACACACACACACACACACACACACACACACACACACACACACACACACACACACACAAACAAACACAATGACTGTAGCAGAAACTGGGTACTGATATTAGTTAGGATGGAAATGCTGTGAGAAGAGGAAGGTTTTCAGTTTGGCTTTAAAAGATGACAGAGTTGAGCAGTGTCTATAAGGTCTTGTGGGAGTGCCTATACATGCCTACACATATTATTGCCTAGCAGCTGGCACACATCCCTGACTAGAAGATTCCAGTTCAGCAGGCTCCTACTTGAGGATGTATGCTGATACACAGCAGGCCTCGCTACAGCATACTCACTCAGCAGGCCCCTTCCTGAGTAGACACGTTGATACAGCAGACCTCTACTTGAGGACTTTTGTCCAGCGGGTCCTACCTGGGGGTCAAGTTCACGCACAACAGGCTCAACTGGAGGTGTAACGCCCAACAGAACCCTACCTGAGGACCCTTGTGGATATACAGGTTCCTTGCTCAGCAGGCGCCTACTTTGGGATCCAGGTTGACCTATAACAGCCCTTACTTTGGGAGGAGCCACGTTGACATATAATAGGACAGTATGTTGGGATCCATGCTGACTTACAACTGGCCCCTACTTTGGGATCCACGCTGACATAAAAGAAGACGGTACTTTGGGATCTACGTTGACATACAGCAGTTCCCTCCTTTGAGATCCACGATGACATACAATAGGTCCTGACTTTAGGATCCGTGCCGACACACAGCAGGCTAAAATCTTAGGACACATGGGCAAGTATCTCCGCCCTCCCCCCCTTCCTCCCCCCCCCTTCCTCTCCCCCCCCCCCTTCCTTCTCCCCCCCCCCCCCCCCCCCATCCCCCCACCTGAGAATCTTCGCTGCACACAGAAGGATTGCATGAGAATTCAAGCCAACACATAATTATATACAGCTTTACATCAGTTTGTCCTTGCCTCAGGATCATTGTAAATAGAAAGCAGACCTTAACCGGAGATGCATGCCCACACCCAAACATCCACAAACACACAGCAAACAGACGTCTAGCTTTGACTCCACGCTGGTAAAAGTACCAGGCTCCTACCTCGGGGTCCATGCCGAGAAAAGCATATTCCTCCCACCTCGCTTGCACAAAGATCTCCGCTTCGAACTGTTGACTGAGCGTGTCAATGTCGTTGATTTTGAGAAAGGTCACCTTAAACTCCACAGTCACCTGTTGGCATAAACAGCAAGACAGATCCAAACGCCAGTATGACTAAAGCTAAGCGAAAACTCGGCTCTACACGTAGCGTACGTACATTGTAATAGAACAGACTGGACGTCTTTTGGTGTAATCCGATTCGGGACTTCTTTGTTTTGCTTTGACCTGTTTTGAGGTCATAACAGTGACTACTCTTCTTATCTGTCTGCCGTACACAAGCTCTCATGTTTTATGTCTGAACATGCAGAAAAAGAGACAAATGATAATTTCTTTTCTACTCAGCTCAAACTAAGCCATAACATCGTTTGTTTCTGTGTAACACTGATACAATTCTTTTTTCTACAGAGAGCTGCAACCGAAACAAAATATTCAGTTAGTCAGGTACTGCTGTGACCTTGGAATTTGATCAGTGTTGGCAAAACTGGCTTGAGAGTGTAAAGGTCGATGTAGGAATTTCCCATTACCACATTAAGTCATTATCTCAATGATTCGTAACATTTAGGTAAAATTAGCCGGCAGAGGGAAAAAAATAATGCAACAAACAAACCATGACAGAAAACAACAACAACAACAGCAACAACAACAAAGCAACAACAAAACAACATCTTACAAAAATCCCCCCCCCCCCCCCCCCCCCCCCCCCACACTTTCCCACTCTCCCCCCCTCCCGCCCCCCCACCCCCCACCCCGCAAAACAATATCTGTGAAGACTAGTTCCTGTAACTCACTAGAACTATCAAATCGTTAACAGCTCAAATACTTGATTTTGATTCCACACGTCGCTGGACCTAACTTTAGGTATAGATGCGACGGGAGGGGAGTGCGCGTGTGTGAGTTAGATGGTGCTTGGGGTGGCGATCTGTCGTTTGAAGTCCTCAAATGTGGGGGGCTTCACCTGGTCGTCACTGAGGTGGTTCCAGTCGATGGAGGTGCGAACGAAAAAGGAGTTCTTGTGCTGCTCGCCATTTGATTGGGGCACTATAAGAAAGGATCTGGAGTTCAGGTAATAAATACATACATTTTCTTCGATGGTCAAAGTCAGTCCACTCAACTGGCAATTCTCTTCTTCTTCTTCTTCTTTCATTTAAGGGCCCACAATCAACGTGTCGATTATTCTGGCGCCTATAACCGTAATAATTTATTACACTTGCAACAAGTTACTCACCCTGTGATCATATTCCCGGTATCCTTCATAATCCAAGTGAAAGGTAGACTCGTTTCTTTGTATATCTTGGAATCTACGGTTGATTTTTAGCGGTTTTTGAGTATTGTCGGAAAATCCCACACGCCTCAATCCCTCAGTGCTATACGTATGACTGAGATCTACGGAGGACAGAGGGTTATGAACGAAAGTCTGCTCCCTGCTCTGCTTTGTTTGTAATTCTAGATTTGTTGCAGTCATCTGTTTTATCAAGTTCGCATTTTCTTGCAGCATGTCAATACTTCTTTCCAGAGCTTGTTCCAGTCTGTTTACATGTTCATCATCAACGACTAATTGCGGTATATTATTTGGCGTTTTATCAGTCGCCTCGTCTGAATGCATGCTGGCAGTCATGTCTAAGTTCCAATTTTCCATTTGGCAGAACCGTTTCTATATATCACGTCATATATAATTACGTAGCTCATGTTTTATCGCGTTTAGGGTCAAAGGGTCACTTCACTAATCAAGTCTCAGTTTTGTTTTTTTGTTTTTTTAGGTCGAAGTGTAGAAAGAAAACAAGCAAGTAGCAGTTAATTGTTGAGGTGTTATTTAGATCTGGAAAACCTTAAACAGAGTAAATCTGACGGATATTTTTTTATTATTTTTTTTTAAAGCAAAAATTTGAAACAGAATAACTGCTAGCGTTCTAAAAGATTCGTTTGAACCTTTTTGTTTCTGGAAGCATCCCCCCCCCCCCCCCCACACACACTTCCCCCCAAAGTGTCACGGTTTTCAATATGTTAAAGTTGGATAAGCTGAAGAAGAAGAAGGGTCAGGTACAGCTTTAATTCTCGCACAGCTCGTGACAGGTTTATCGCGATCTAAACAGTAGTTAAACGGTGACAAATTAAAATATTGTACTTATTCGGTTGCAGTCTGGTGAATGCCTGGACTCACAGACATTGAATGATGTCCGCTGCCTGAATCGAGTCAGTGAGTGGAAGAATGTTGGCATGACAACATGACGACAAAAACCAGGGCCTGTCTTTGTTTGCGCCTGAATAGAGGCGAGAAATCGCCCTGTTGAGAACAGCTGCCATTTTCTTAGGTGAACACGATCTTCAGATCTGATGTTTGACATTGGACGTTTTTCTGTGGAACGGAGCTGATAAACGACCCATGACTTTGGGTAAGTACATTGGGACGTGGCAAATTCGGATGACTAGCTACAAGTCGTCGGGACAACTTCTGACACACAAACTAAATATAATATAGATTCTAGATCTGAATCGAGTCTATGCTCGCAAATAAAGACATCCTCCGGTGCTTCAGTCGTTTTTTTCTTCTTCGTTTTTTTCCATTTTCCCCCCTTCTTTTTCTCGAAGGTGTGCGCGTTTTGACGTGCATAAAAAATAAAAATAAAATAAATAAATAAAAATCATCTATCTATGGAGATAGAACAGATCTAGGGAAATGTACTCACCAAGACGACGAAAAACAAGGAAACAATAACACAGGAGCGTTTTCGACAAACTGTCTTCTTCAGCTGCAAGAAGATCAATTGTCTTCTTCAACGAATTGTAAATAAACTGTAAGTAAATAAATTGTATCTGTGAATATTGTTTCCTTGTTTTCGTCGTATTGGTAAGTACTGTATTCTTGTTTTCGTCGTATTGGCGAGTACATCTGTTCTATTTTGTTAACCTCACCAGCAGTTGTTCGCTCATTCCTCATCTATCGTTTTGAAAATTCAAGATCACTTTATTATCTCATCAGGCAAATTAAAACGTGGCTGAACATTAACTACACCACAGTACACAATAACATATTGTATATTTAAAACAAACAAACAAACAGTTATTGAAAATACAAAAGTTATATATTAAACAAACTAGTAATTTACATAATTTACACACACACACACACACACACACACACACACACACACACACACACACACACACACACACACACACACTTTGCTCTGCCTTTTAGTTTTACCTAGATTAAATACAAACGACTGATCAGTCCAGCATTGCATGGAGTTCTTGTATGAAGTTGAAATGCCATAGCGCTGGCTTGCTTTAAATTAAAACAAAACCCCCACACACACACACATACACACACACACACACACACACACACACACACACACACACACACACACACACACATACGCACAAAATATTTTGCTTTGGCTATAAGTCACGTTGATGGAATAGTTTCAGATTTGTAAGAAACATGCACTGGTTTTCTTTTTTAACACATACGGCATGTACTTGTTTCTAAGGTTAAGAACGCTTTAGATCTGACATACTCTGAACTAAATGTAGATCTAGAACTTGCGCAAGTAGGAGAATGTAGAAATCGACTGAACCGGAGAAACTACAAATCATTCACATTCTCCGAAAAGGCCAATCGGGCTAAGCGTTCTTTTTATTTTGGTCCTCCGAAGATAGATGGTAGTAACTCCAAATCTATCTCTGCTTTGATTTGATAATCTTGAAAAAAACGGAAAAGCAAAAGTTTTTTTTAATTCTCAGTTCTCAGAAGAAGAAAAAAGAAGAGAAAAAATAAATAAATATATTTTTCAAACACTGTCCAGATTTAAAAAAATTGTTGAAAAGAATAATTATACGTGACATGTATACAAAACAGAAGTTCCTGTACCCTCTCAATGATGTCATACTAAAACGCGGGAAAGAGCTCGTGAAAACAGTGTTAGTAACAGTGTTTGGGAAAGTCCTCTTCTAAAATCGATATAAAGTCAACGGCACGTTCAATCACAAAACGTTTAATGCGGATCATGTTCGTTTAACTCTTCAAAGCACACGAGAAGTTTAGCCTCCGAAGGAAAGTTCCTTTAAGGAAGAGCATAATTGTAAGCCAAATTTTCAAACTGAGACAGTACAATCCATGCCTATATCGTATTGAAGGGAACCCCAAGAAAAATGCATTTGCCAAATTTCATACATTTATCTCTAATAGGTTCTGAGATACAGGTTCTCATATATCAACACATTTAGGCATTTTACGCACACTTTACAAAATGACGTTTTTGCCTCTAACATACAAATTATCATTCACATATCAATACAACTTTTATATATATATAATACACATGGTATTTTGAGTACTGCTCCTCACTCAACTATTGGAATTACAGGGTGCCAAAGATGCGAAAATGTCTAGTTTTCACAATGTCCGATCATCTGTCGTTGGTGGTAGCATCAGGTTATAACTAGAATGGAAAGAGGTGTAGTCATGATTCTGGTACCAACATATACAGTATTAATCAGACAATGAACATAGTCTAACAATATTTGAGGTAATGCGTAAATATCTCTGTTGAGAAGCACAACAGGGAAGAGAAGAAGCTAAAGTCAGGCAGTCTTCAATTCAACCAATTATAACTGTAGAATAAGAAGGAAACAGAGATAAAGTCGTGATATGCACAGACTCAGCATTAAGCAAAGAATGCAAATTCACAGCCTGAAGAAGTGTGAGGTAAAGTTTACATAAATTATGTAGGTAGACAAGTTTTATTGAGTAACATGACCGAAATATCCTGATGACCAACTTGGACTCGCACCTCTTGTCATATAGATCTGTGATGTGATGTGATTACCAACTTGATTTATTTTGTCAACATTTGTTACAAAGTTACATTTACACTGAATGATGAACAACGATTTTCTATTATTCTGCTAGGTCATCAAAAACAAATATGCAAGATCCTCCAAAATATGAGCTGATATGTTTGTTTCTGTATTGTATTGCTTATTCTTCCACTTCTCTCGTCACTGACAATCAGAAGGCATTGCTGAAATTTCTGTATCTTAATTTTCTCTCCTTCTGTTCGCACGATACGTGCAGTTCTTCTTTGCTTTTGTTCCCGGAAAATAAATTATATAAGATATTTCCAATGTTAAAAGAATGTATTGTTTGTCCCCGGACAAACCGAAAAGAAGAAACTGTGATGGCCCGATTGCACATTGGCCATTCTTTTATTACTCATTCCTTTTTATTGAAGGAACCGCCAATGTGCATCGGATGTGATAAACGTTTAACCATAGAGCATATTTTACTTACTTGTTCGGATTTTATTGAAATAAGAGAGAGCCACTTTACAGTTAAATCACTGCGCATGTTATTTCAGGATATTTTACTCGAGAAGATTTCTAACTTTTTGAAAGAAATCAATATTTTTGGATTTTTTTAAATTTGAGATCATTTTTAGTTATGTTTATGTTATACACCTTTTAAGCATGGTTTTAAAACTGTATATAGACTCATTTTAAGAAATACATATTATTAAAATATATGAGATGTGTATCGCCCTGATATAACCATACCGGTTGACTGGGCGTAAAACACCAACTTACTTACTAATTTGCTTTCGTTTCTTTTCTTCTTCTTCAGAAGCCCCCCCTCCCCCCCTCCCCCTTGTCATCTAGATCTAGATCTCCTCGGTTTTTTGCTCACATCCCCTCCTCCCCCATGTAGGCCCCCCCCCCCCTTTCTTAGTCATAGTGGTGGTGTGAATGTGGGAATCCTCGTCACTGAGAATCAGAATGTATTGCTTGAAATTTCTGTATCTTCATTTTCTTTCCTCCTGTTCGCATGATGCGAGTGGTCCTTTGCTTCTGTTTTGTTTTACTCATCTAGATTTCCTACTCCTAGGTTTTTTTGCGCTTATCCCTTCCCCCATTTAGGTTCCCCCGCCTTTCTCATAGAATCATATGGCGTGAATGTATATTGTAGCTGCTGCTAACTTTCATATATATATTATTTGTATGCAAACTGAATACAAGCAAAGTCAAAGAAATGGGAAAAATAGATCAGTGGATCTAAGACATAATCTACCAACATGGAGAGATGGAATACCGACTCATTACAGCCTTAGCCAGTGTGGTTGGCAGTAGTTATGCACAAGAGAAACAGAAATCAATTCCTCAAAAGCAAAAAGAATCCCAAAATGTGAAATGAAGCTTTTATTTTTTTTAAATTTCGCCTAATCCGATAAGTCGGGTCGCGGAGGCGTCGTTTGCTCGCCAAAGTAGTTATCGTTCCTGACACGTGAACAGTGTTTTAAACCTTTTATTTCCATGGTTGGACTTTAAAAAAATCAAAAAAATCAAGTATATATAACGTGAACTACACATCACCTTCTGCTCGATTCTGATTTACGGGGGGAATGGCAAACTACTTACACAGAGATCTGAGGCACGTCGATATTCAAGAGAAGACAATCGCTTGATGTTGTTCAAACAGTGATCGGCAGACGACAAATTCATTTCAATTGCATTCAGACAGATGATGTCAACTGCACATAAATACAGTTACGGCCGAGTCAGACAGTGATATAGCTATCGCTAAAACCTAAAACTCATCTAGGTTTCTTTCGTGATCTCCCAGGGTAAAAATCATTCTGTGCCTCTTGAGAGGCACATGTTCGACAGCGTGTTAACCACGATGTACTGTTGGAATCTGCGGCGTTGTGATCAAAAAGTTTCCGGGTCAAACGGTACACCGTTTTAAAGAGCGAAAATTCATCTTTCGGGTGATAGTAAGTAAGCATGGTGCTTAACGTCCACAGTGACCACAACGAGGCTTATTACGGACGAGGAGCATGCGGCGAAGCGGTTATGGAAGTGGGGAAAGAGGGAGACAGAAAGAGGGAGTCACATGATTAAGACACTGTCCACAAACCACAACCTTTTCGAAGAAAAAGGAGAGCCCAAGCGGTATCGAACCGAAGTCCTTCGGCTTACCAGCCAACGCCTTACCGCTAGGCCAAACCGGATCATGTTCGAGTGATATCAGATTGAATACGATTCATGCATGCTTTCCCGGTGCAAATTTCAGGTAAAAATTAACGTAATTTTCACCTTTTTTTTATGCAGAAAGAAACAAAGAACTGGAACCAATTTTTTTACCCCGTTAATCTACGGGAATTTCTCTGTTTAAAAAATAATAATGTGACGTCTGTCCGTTATTCTTGTAAGAGTTCCTGGGCGAATTCCGAACGGAACCATTTTCCGATCGCGAGTTTCTGACTTTCGACGTCAGAACCACGCTCAGCGCAAGAGCAACGGGATGTTTGTTAAAACTCTCCGAGACTCTCCAGACTCGCAATACGTCATTCAGACTAAAAAGAAAGAAAAAAGAAAAGAAAAAAAGGGCATATTTAGGACATAAAACGATCAAGTTTTGCATTACAGTAATTTTTATTGAGAGATTGCACGGAATAAAACAGATATATACATCGATAGTGAGTGAAGCGTTCCACAGGGAGAAGTTGTCACACCTACCTGTCCTGCCTCTGCAAGATTTGCTGCATATAGACTGCGCCGATTGAGAGTCTCTGCATTACAGTGGTTATACAGATGCTGATATCATTGTTTCTGGTGTAAGTCTGGGATAGAAACGTTCACAGGCATGTCTTCTCCTCGTGGTCGGAAACAGCAGGTATAATGCCACGGTGCTAATGCTTCCAGGAACAAAATGTTTGGAACAGCTCTAGAGACAAGAGAAGCATGGAAACAGGTTTGTGCAGACAGCAAAGCTCCACACATCCTGGTATCTGGTGTCGTTCCACTGTATGGTCGTCAGAGAGAAGGAATTTGCCAGGAGAAAGAATCGGCTCGGAATAGTGAAGAGCACTGAGAATCGCAACATCATTGTCCAGCCTTACATTCATCGTGTAAGGAATAGTCGACAGAGCTGTTCGATTACAAACCAACGTGCGCAATACTTCAATCAATAGAGGCCAGTGATGTGACGACTCTGTTGGGTATTGCTCCGACTCTTGTGAACTTTCAATAGAAGAGAACAGGGTTTGTCGATGTACTATGTTACGACAGTAGTAGTGAGTGTGTGTAGTCATTCCGCCGCACGCCGTCCTCTGTGAGCTTCAGCCGGTCACTTCGGCCTCAGGAGAGGAACATGAAGAGGAGACAGCAGAGCTCAGTTGTTACATGGACAAGATACAGCATATTGTACTTTATGGATGGGCTGAATGAGTCACTGAGTGGTTGAAATGAAGCGGTTTGGGACTGTTTTGTGCCCACGTGTGTTCAACTGGTGGTTGGATATTGGTAGGATGCTGTTAGACGCTGTTATGGTCAGCATGTATGTGATCGTTATGCACTGATCGAAAATGCTGGCGTGTATTGTAATAGGTGCTGTTTGTTTTGTGTTTTAGGGTTTATCAAGTTATTAGCAGTCTGTTAGTGATGTAGCGATCTATTATCGATTTATTAGCAGACTATTACCGATCTGTCATCTAAAATTATCTAGCATCAATCTGTTGTCATTCCATAGTATTTTCTATTCGTCGACTAATCAATTACTTTAGAACACACACACAAACAACCCCCCCCCCCCCCCCGCACACACACACACACACATACACTCGCACACAACAACAACAAAAACAACCAAATAATAATAATAATATTAATAATAATTAAACAAAACTGGGAGGTCTGAACCCCTACCTTGTGTGTTGTTACTGTGTGGTTGCACTTGTATTTTGGACCGACGTCGCCTCACGTACCACTGAGGACCACAAATCATTCAAGCAAACTGGATTTGCAATACAATACGAATTGCAATACAACTTTATTGCCAAGTGTCAATACAATTGCACGAGGAATGTTTTGTGGTGCCTAGTACACTCATCACACATTCACTCCAATCATAAAACACTGATCATTAAATTACAACAACAGCAAATAAACATCCTGGTAAAAAGTTATTCATAGATAAAATCATAAAAACATGAAAAATCCCACTGGCATCAAGTTGTACATATCACATAAAATTGCCACTTCCCGAGGACACCCTCTTAAAAGTTACTGTCCTAATAAAAGCAATTATGAGAATTATCTACAACAATTTAATTAATTAACCCTGCCGGGTTATTCCTCTGGCCACTATCACCCTGTTTTACTCCAATCATAACCCTGACCCATCCAAGATCCTACGCACCGAAAGCATCCCCGCCTGGACTCAGCTGACATGATAGTGGGCCTAGTGCAAGCTCGCCGATAGACGTCACTAGCCTGTTAGACCCAGCGCCCCCCCCCCCCCTCCCCTCCATCACTCCGCTACTTCCCCCACCCTCCGCCTCGAGCAACAACATGTGCATGCGGTTAGGGGAAACTACTCTGGACAAAGCCGGAGAGGAAGCAGACGGCATTCGAAGGCGAAATTAAAAGCTAGTGTTTGAAATTCCCTGAGTACGATGGATACAGTGAATGTGAATGTTCTTCATCCGTAAGTAAAGGATTTTAACTGAGTCATTGCAAAGAATAACGAAACACTAGAACTCAAACTTTAGGGTAAGACTACGTGCAAGTGAAGTTGACCCAGAGGTCGTGTCAGAGATAGGGGAAACTATCACTGTGTCGGGGTATCTAGGTCACATCATTCGCAAATCAAAAACTATAAAACGCAGTTAAATAAAACTAAAATAAATAAATAAAACTAAAATTAAAAGTCAGATAAAACTAAAATAAATAAAACTCTCATTTCCATACACGATCATCAGCATATGCCGCCCCCAATCCTTTCGGCACCCACATAAGAGTAAAACTGGCCGAACAATAAATAAATATAAAACGTTTATGTAAGATTAACAACCAGCAGGCAAAGCATCAAACAACAACAAAAAAACAGCAGTATGACCTTGAACTTGAAGAACAAACTGTTTCTTATGCACCTTCTGCCAGGTGACCTCTCAAACTACTTAACTTTTAGATATGGTCTCAGCAAAACTGTAGAAGTATAAAATCTGCATGAAGATAGTAAGAGTGATAAAGCACAGGCAAGGTTAAACATCATTCAGGTTTGTATATATGTATATTAAATTTCATTATATGTATACACATACACAGTGTGCTTGCAGTACCTGTATGTATTTATGTTCTCTCACTCTCAATATGCAGGCACCTGTATATTTTTATGTACACTCCCATCGCCCTGATATAACCGTACCGGTTGACTGGGCGTAAAACACCAACTTACTTACTTACTATGTACACTCCCTCATTCTCCTCTCACCCTATTTTTCACACTCCCAAGACAAGTCATATATATATATAATGCATGTGTGCGCGTATTTGTGCGCGCGCACACACACACACTCACACACACAAGCACACACACGCACACTCACAATTCCTATGACTAATACAACTTTTACAGGGTTAGTGACAGACTACCACAGTACCAGTGCTAGAAATGAGCAGCTGTGGTGGTGGGTAGTTAATGGTACATGGATACATGCCTACACAACTTTTACTAGTGATTCTGCTTTATCCCTTTTCTTCACACACACATGCACGCACGCACGCGCGCGCACACACACACACACACACACACACACACACACACACACACACACACACACACACAACACACAGCCAAAGATTACTGTTTCCGTAGGTAACTGAAATTGTTTAAGGGCTACCCTAAGTTGCATTTTTCCATTTTATAAGCAACTGACAAATATTTCATAATTTGATCCAGTCCTCTTCTGTCACATTTGGACTTTTTAACAATGAATTATTGAATGTAAAACGCGCATGCATGCACGCACGCACGCATGTGCACGCGCGAGCAAACACACATACACACAAACAAAAACAACACACGACCACCACCAACAACAACAACAGCAAAAAGCAAACGACACGAATACAAGAAAATAAACAACAAAACTAGTCTTCAATACCCCCCCCCCCCCCCCCCCCCCACCAAACCATCTCCACCACCCCATGTTTATTATTTTTATTATTTTTACAACACCATCATTAGACCATTTTCTGTGTTACGTATCAATTCAAGAAACATATCGTTTGATGTTATACGAGTTATTTGAGCGTTTTGCTCTTCTCTATCTCTCAGCCACCCACCACTGCTGATGAGCACACCGGGGGATGACAGGACGACCCGGCCCCAGTTCTGTGTGGCTCCTCTTCTTCCTGCTGCACGTCATCTCCGTGTCAGGGAGCGGACGACTCCGGCCCATCCCTGACTTGCCAACCGTTAACTTCAGCCGGCTGGGAGACCTCAATCTGGGTGTGGTGCTCTCCATGCACAGGTTTGAGAAGGAGGCCCTGTGTAGTAATGTTACTACTAACCTGGACGTTCTACAGCGCCTCGAGTCCATCGTGTTCGCCGTGGAAGAGATCAACAACCGCAGCGACCTCCTTCCCAACGCCAAACTCGGCTTCATCATTGTAGACTCCTGTTACAAAAAAATGACCACGCTGGCCAGGACGCTTCACTTCGTCCAGACTACAAGCAACTCTTCTTCGGTTAGTGGTCATAGGCAACACCTCTAGTGGCTAAAGGTTAGCTGGTATTTATCTGGATTTTGACATCCTGTCAACCGCACGGGACTATCTGAGAACGAATAGTGGATACAAGCATCTCTTTTAGTATTAGTAGCTACAAGCAGTAACTGTACCACTAAAGCATCACTTGTAGTGTTAGTAGCTGCAAGCAGCAACTGTACCACTAAAGCATCTCATGTAGTGTTAGTAGCTACAGCAGCAACTATACGGCTAGTGGTACGATACAAGCAACTCCCATAGGTCTGGTGGCTATAAGCAAAGCCTGTATGGCTGTTGAGTAAAGGAGTTAGTGAATGCAAGCAACTCCAGTAGTGTTAGTGGCTACAAGCAGAGCCTCTATGGATGGTGAGTAAAGGAGTTAGTGAATACAAGCAACTCCAGTAGTGTTAGTGGCTACAAGCAGAGCCTCTATGGATGGTGAGTAAAGGAGTTAGTGAATACAAGCAACTCCAGTAGTGTTAGTGGCTACAAGCAGAGCCTCTATGGATGGTGAGTAAAGGAGTTAGTGAGCGCAAGCAACTCCAACAGTGTTAGTGGCTACAAGCAGGGCCTCTGGCTGGTGCATACGAAGTCTAGGATTAGCGGATACAAGCAGTATTTGTATGAACAATGGGGAGGAGCCGGTTAGTGGATACACCTGGATAGCAACACCTGTAGTCTTAGCGGATAAAAGCAGTACCAGTATGGCTAATGGCTAATGGCGCGGAACGAATTGGTGGACACAAGCATTGGCTAGTGGGATGGAACGAATTGGTGGAGACAAGCATTGTGTGTTGTGTTAATGGCTGCGAAATCTGTTAGTAGCTACAAGCAACTCCTTTAGGGTTAGTGGATACAAGCGTTACCTGTATGGTTAGTGGGATGGAGACGGTTAGTGGATATAAGCAACTCATGTAGTGTTAGCGGATACAAGCAATACCTGTATGGCTAGTGGGACGGAACGAATTAGTGGATACAAACATCACGAGTAGTATTACTGGCTACAAGCAGAGCCAGTATGGCTGGTGTGTGCAAAGTCCGTTAGTGGCAACAGGCAACTCCTGTCTTGTTAATTGGCTACAACTGTACCAGCATTACCAGTATGGCTGGTGTGTACGAAATCCGTTAACGGCTACAACCATACTCCTGTAGTGCTAATCGCTACAACTATACAAGCAGTACCTGTGTAGTTGTGTGTTAAAAGTTCGTTAGTGGCTACAGGAAACTCCTTTATTTTTAAGTGGATACGTCTGTACAAGCATTACTTGTGTGGCTGGTGTGTACGAAGTCCGTTAGCGGCTACAATCAACTTGTTAGTGGCTACAATTATACCTTCAGTACCTGTGTAGCTGGTGTGTTAGAATTAAGCCCGTTAGTGGCTACAAGTAATTCCGGGAAGAGATGATTTCTATCTAACCGGCCATCCTGTATTTGTCTACATCACAGCTCTTCTTTATATAGCACTTCTCGCTGTCTGCGGTCACCTTCAGACCCAGCGTGTTTGCCGTGCGCTGAATCCCGTGTCGGGGAAGGAGGGGCTCCTGGTGGCTGAAGTCCCCCGTGGGGTCCAACACGCTTCTTCGACCCGGACTTTTCCTAGATGGATGGTTGGGTTGGCCCGACCCACTCAATCGGCTGGTTGTGCTTTGCCCTCATTTCGATTAGAAGGCAGCGGCTCAGGGTCAGTCAGGGGATAGCATTAAACTTCATGTTTTTAATCACCTGAGTATATTACGTTTTAAGCCCTGGTGCACACTTGCTGGAGTTCCGCTTGTGTGCATACCATCCCCTTGTTGGACTCGGTGGCGGGTGGAGACAAAACGTAACGAACCATTAGTAAAGATAACATGGCAACCCAAAACAAACACAAACGATTAAGGGACAACGACGACCAGGATACGGATACAGACTCAGAGGTTGAAAGTTTCACATAGACAAATGCAAACAGGCCAAAGTTTCTGGTCGTGGAGTCGTCGAGTGACGACCTCCCACTCAGCAGACTGTCACAGTTTACGATCCAGAAGGGATTCCAGGCAATAGCCGGGACCCTTAGAGTATCAAACAGTTGAGGGATGGCTCTTTCCTGGTGGAATGAGCTAGGAAACCGCTGGCGATGGGTCTCCTCAAGACCACTCGATTTGTCGATCGACTCGTGCGAGTTTCCAATCACAAGTCGTTGAATTCGTCACGTAGTGTCATCCGCTGCCGTGAGTTATCCGGCATGACTGAAGCAGAAATCAAGAAGGAACTGCAGGAACAGGGTGTTGTTGAGGTTCACAGGGTGACGGTGAAGAGGGATACTGAGAAGGTTCCCACCAACACTCTGTTTCTGACCTTCAACACGCCAGAAATGTCCAAGGAGATTACGGTCGGCTAGCTAAAGGTGAAGGTGGCCTTGTTTGTTCCGAACAAGATGCGTTGCTTCAACTGCAACAAGTTTGGCCACACGAGCCAGCGTTGCAAGGTTGCTGCGAAGTGTCAGTGATGCGTAAAAAGATAAGCATGAAGGTCGGTGTGAGGGACCAAGATGTGCTCTAACTTCAATGGTCTCCACGCCTCATCGGCTCAAGATTGCCCGGTCTGGAAGAAAGAAAAGGCGACCCAGCGTGTCCGCGTTGAAAAACGCATCTCCTTTCCGGAAGCCAGACAGTTGGTAGAAGCCAAGATGCCGACTGTGGTCTCTGGCAGAAAGTCGCACGGCACGTACTGCTGCCTCCACCAGGAAAGAGATGGAATATGTGGAGTGTCAGACGTCATTGACGTGGGTCTTTTCAGACCGCCCTCTCAGGACGACTTGGTCTTCTGTGCGTACTTCTGGCGGTCCCGGATCGGTATCGGTCGGCTCTCTAGCTTCCTCCGGGAAGTCGAGGCCGGCATCGGCCGACGCCCGGGTTCCGTGCGAGTCTGCGAAGTGTTCAGAATCTGATAAATGTTCAGCCGATCCCTCCAAAACGGCCTCTAGGGGTTCTGCCGATTCCCCCAAAACGGCATATAAGGGTTCAGCAGGTCCCTCCAAAACGGCATGTAAGGGTTCAGCAGGGCCCTCCAAAACGGCATGTAAGGGTTCCGCAGGGCCCTCCAAAACGGCATGTAAGGGTTCCGCAGGGCCCTCCAAAACGGCATGTAAGGGTTCAGCAGGGCCCTCCAAAACGGCATGTAAGGGTTCAGCAGGGCCCTCCAAAACTGCGCCTAAGGGTTCAGCAGGGCCCTCCAAAACTGCGCCCTCGAAAGATGACTCGTCATCATCAAGCGGCTCACCGACTGGGGTGGTGGTGGAGGGGGTCCTGATGGACGCCGAATGGTTTGTACAACCCAGGCGCTACACTCCTTCCGGCAGGTCCCAGGCTCCACCCAAGCCGGTAACCTTGGACAGACAGGAGAAGGCAGAACAGAATCCAGTTCTATCTAACCAGTATTCTGCTCTGTCCGATGACGAGATGGACTCGTCATCCCTTCTATCTAACTGAAGCAATGGAGCACTCCATTGTTCAAGTTCAAGAAGCGAAATTCATTGGCCTCGTTTTTGACACCAAACTTACTTTTAAAAACCATGTACAATACCTTAAATCTTCATTTCAGAAAGCTCTGGATATTATTATGCGAATAGTAGGAAATACTGATTGGGGAGCTGATCGCATCGTCCTGCTACGCCTGTGCCGTGCGTTAGTCCGCTCCAAATTGGATTACGGATGCATTGTGTATGGATCAGCCCGTCGGTCGGTTCTAAGGCAATTGGATCCGATCCATCATCAGGGCTTGCGTATCGCGTTGGGGGGCTTTCCGCACATCTCTAGCTCAAAGTCTCTACGTGAAGGCACTCGAACCGTCTTTGGCTTCTCGCCGTTTAAAACTGTTTATAAACTATGTCCTTAAACTAAAATCTTTGCCGGAAAACCCAGCTTATAGTTGTGTTTTCCAACTGAAAACATCAAATAATTGGAAGAATCGGAGTCGAAAATTCCACCTATCGGCATCTGCATTCTACCGCACTTGGAATAATCCAAAATTAATCAAAATCAGTTCCATATATACTGCAGAATTACGAGCTCTTCTTTTGGCTCTAAAACGTGTTTATTGTTCTAAAGAAAAATAATTTTTAATACTGTCTGAATCACTTTCATCACTAAAAGCTATATTTAACTTAAAGTATGACCACCCAGTCTTGGTACAGATTCTAGAATTATGTATGGATCTGACCAAAGATGGGAAGGAGATTGTGTTTGTCTGGGTCCCCGGACATGTGGGCATTACAGGTAATTCAGCTGCAGACTCTGCAGCTAACGATGCCCATGTTGGCGACATTTCGGTTGAACTCACCCCCTTCTCTGACCTAAACCCCCCTATAAGCAAATATATATGTTAGACCTTGGCAGTCGGAGTGTGATGAGTTCCGGGAAAATAAACTGCATAAAATATTTCCAGATTTAAGGCAATGCATTATTTGTCCTCGGACAAACAGAAAAGAGGATACTGTGCTGGCCTATCGGGCCATTGGCAATTCTTTTATTACTCATTCCTTTTTATTGAAGGGTGAGGAACCGCCAATGTGCATCGGATGTGATGAACTTTTAACTACAAAACACATTTTGGTTACTTGTTCAGATTTCACTGAAACAAGAGAGAGCCAATATACAGCTCAGTCACTACGTGTTTTATTTGAAGAAATTTCAGTGGAAAAGATAAGCTATCTGAAAGCACTAAATATTTTTGGACGGATTTAAATTTTCAGAACTTTCTGCATATGTATGTGTCTTAACCAACTTTAAAGTCTCTTTTTAAAATTTGTATATCAGTTTTTTTTAACATTTACTGTATGATAACAGGATATGTTTCGCCCTGATATAACCGCAATGGTTGACTGAGCGTAAAACACCAAGTTACTTACTTACTTACTTACCTAGGTTTCCACCCTGTATAACTCTTGTTTAAACAGATACTGAGATAGGAGATGATAGTTGGTAGGTGTACCTTGCATATATTTCTGTTCCATTTTTTTACACCGTCCGTGAAGTATGTTTCTGCATGTGGTGTTCGCGAAATTCAATTTGTGAGCAAGTTTAGTGCAGCGAAGGCCATGCCTGGAACCACAGAAGTGTTCCAGTCCAAGTTTTTACTGGGATTTCCGGGCCAAGGCCACTTTCTTTCCAGCTCAAGCGACAGACAGACAGAACGAGTGGGCCTGGAAAATCAGTTCTGAAAACTCCGAAGTTGATTTCCCCACACGTCCTCTTTGTCTAGCGCAGCTAAAATGTCATCTGTCACAGCAAACAAAAACTGAAGCATAAATGGATTTATGATATGGCATAAACATATTTCTTTTCAAAGCTTAGACATGCATTGTCGTCAAAATATGTGTCTCTTCAGTATTTGCCTGTAAAGCATGTACTCTTCATGGAGAGTTCTTCTGTTCAGCGGCATTTACATGCACTACCTGCAGATCATGTTTCTGTTCATCAATAACATATATATGCGCTGTCCGTGATGCAGGTTTCTGTTCAGCATTTACGCGCACTGTCTACGTTTCTGTTCAACATTTACATACACTGCTCGTGAAGCAAGTTCCTGTTCAAAGTGAAGCGTGTGCCGTGTTTAACATTTGCATATACGTCCATGGAGCATGTGTCTGCTCAGCACACTGCACACATTCTCCGTAAAGCATGTGCCGTGTTCAGTGTTTACAAAATTACATACGCTGTTCGTGAAGCATGTGCCGACTTCAACATTTAAATACGCGTCACATGAAGCATGTGTTATATTCAACGCTTACAATACGCTGTTCGTGAAGCATGTGCCGTGTTCAGCATTTACATACGCGTCACGTGAAGCATGAGTCGTGTTCAGCACTTATATACGCTGTTCGTGAAGCATGTGTCGTGTTCAACATTTACATACGCGTCACGTGAAGCATGTGTCATTTTCAACACGTACATACGCTTCTCGTGAAGCATGTGTCGTGTTCAGCACTTATGTACGCCGTTCGTGAAGCATGTGTTGTGTTTAACATGTACATACGCATCACGTAAGCATGTGTCGTGTTCAACACTTACATACGCTGTCTGTGAATCATGTGCGGTATTCACCACTTCCGTACGCTGTCAGTAAAGAATGTGTCGTGTTCAACACTTATATATGCTGTCCATGAAGCCTGTGTCGTGTTCGTCACTTACATACGTTGTCGGTAGGTAGAGCATGTGCTTTGTTTTACGCTTACATACGCTAGCTGTGATTCATGTGTCATATTCAACACTTACATACGCTGTCCGTAGAGCATGTGCGTTGTTCTACGCTTATATACGCTGTCTATGATTCATGTGTCATGTTCGACACTTACATACGCTGTCCGTGAAGCATGTTTCTGTTCATTTACTTGTATACGCTGTCCATATAGCATAATTCTGCTCAACATTTACATACGCTGTCCGTGAAGCGTGTACCTGTTGATTTACATTTCAGTTCATTTCCATGTTTACGCTGTTGGTAACGCATGTTTCTGTTCAACATTTACATAGGCTGTCCACTACGTGAAGCATGTCAGTTTGAATGCTCTTTTCACTTCAAGGGCGAAGAGGCCAGTGTGCCAGCAGCGTCTGCAGTGGCTGTGATTGGTACAGAGAACAGCCGACTCACAGTGGAGCTGGCCGCCATGTTGTCCCTGTTCAAGGTTCCTGTGCTGAGCTACTTATCCTCCAGTGTCTCCCTTGACGATAAGAGCACATACCCCTATTTCTCCAGAACTATTCCCTCGGATAAGATGCAGGTCAGTTAATGTGCGAGATGGAAGAGAAGGAAAGAATGTAGGAGGTATGAGGAGGAGTAATTTGTGCGTGTGTTTGTGTGTTTGTGTGTGTGTGTGTGTGTGTGAGTGTGTGTGTGTGTGTGTGTGTGTGTGTGTGTGTGTGTGTGTGTGTGTGTGTGTGTGTGTGTGTGTGTGTGTGAGAAGAGGAGAGAGAGAGAGAGAGAGAGAGAGAGAGAGAGAGAGAGAGAGAGAGAGAGAGATCGAAAACTTTAATACTCAGGTTACGTTAGGTCCATTTGTATCTATCTATGAGCCAGTCCTTGCTATACTACAAACACAAATAAACACGAAAATACCACAAACAAATATTATAAGTACGATTAATGCAGTTTAGCAGTTCCTACAAATGTGCAGAAACATCAGAATTAAATTTCGCAGAACAATCTTCTATGAGAGTCTGTGCTTCAATCAGCCTTTTCCTTTATGCCTGAAATAATATATATTCTTGAAACTGATCCATTTTGTCTTAATATCAAATATACTTATCCCATTTGACAGCTTCTTCTTCAGTGTTTCTGGTATCAGAATTTACCTGGCATTTAGGCTACAATACAGCTTTACTGGCATGTGGTCTATATCGATCGTGTCATTCACCTTGAAGGTCTCAATATAAAATGCCTCTAGACATCAAGAAATAGTCTACGACACTATGTCCATGCTCGGACAGGTAGGTGAAATTTCCGGTCCCACCGCCCGGACAAACTCCGTTGAGTATTTCTAACCCATAACATGCGCATGTTTGAAGCAGCCGTTTACCAAATGCATTAACTTCTCCATCCTGGGATATGCGCATGTTTGAAGCAGCCGTTCACCAAATACATTAACTTCTCCATCCTGGGATGTTCTGATGGGTTCAAACAGTGCTGTATTGGAAAACGGTTCATAATCGTCTCCATCCATTTGGCTAAATTCTCTATTAATCTGGTAGTTAGCAGTTCTAGCATTAAAATCACCATTGCATAATTATAATGTGCAAATCTACATCCTGCTCAACAACTCATTTATACACGTGTCCAACTCTGCTATTTGGCTGGCAGTCTGTGACAAGTCATAGAAGGGGCTCCCTGGTGGGGTATATACGTGGATATATATATATAGATGTGAGCAAGTGCTCTTTGTACGTTTTTACAATAATCCCGCCCCGGTTATCAGATCCATGCAATTTCATTACTGTTCTGTTATAACGTGACCCGGGAACCGGAGCAGACGAACAACGCTTTTGTTTTGAAGCGCTGGCCGTGTTGCGTACGGGCCAATGGCCTTCACACAAGCCGACCGGCGAGAGCCTCTGTGCGCGCCATTTTCATCTGTTTACTCCCTTAATATTTTGAACGCTTGTTTGTTTACCTACTTCCTTTTTATGCACCAAGCCATTTATGCAGCAAGCCATGTGTAATGTAATTTGGCATCTTAGATGTTTATTTAGATCTTATTTAGACGCATGTTCGAGTCTTAATCAGTAGCCGTGCTCTTCTAGGTCCTTCTTTTTATAAGCCTTCGTCTGCAACAGGCGCATTTTCTGTGTGTACTAGTGATAGTAGTGAATCGTTGTTTTGACTCGATGAAAGTAATTCTTGTCGATCAGTGCTTTGTCGTATAGTATTTTTGCTTAGCTGACTTCATGTTTATTGTTTATTTTGGGTTGAAATGAACTTATGAGTTTTGTGTACTGTAGAAGCTAAGTTCTATTCATAGACTACTTGTTATCACTATCAGCGCTGTTGCACTAGATAACGCGCCCCAGGCGAAAGATCCGCACCGATTGTTTTTAGTACTAGTCTTTGCGTGTGTCTTGCTTCTCTTATAGAGCGTTGTATTGTACTTGTTATTTACATTTTAACCGTGGGAGCGTGAACTTTTTCTGATGTAAGTTTTATGACAGTTATATTTTGTACTTTGTGTTAGTTGTGATTTAGTTGTTGAATCCATACATGGACAGGCGTCAGCCACGCTTCCCACTCTTGTTTTAAATTAAATAAGTCATGTGTGTACATTTTGTTGTATACGGTTTAAAAAAGGTTGTCTGTAAGCTTTTATTTGATGTATTTTATGTTTTTAATTAATTTAGTTATTGTTGAGGAAATTGTATTGCGGGCGGCCAAGGAAACACAATTGTCAGCCATTTTTGTGGTCCAGAGGGTTGATTTCATTGTAGCGATACGTGTGTTCTTTTGCGCCGCGCAGTTTCTCTTTATCTATGCGTGCGCGTAGGTAACTGGGTGTGCTGAAAGTTGTCTGCTGCTGTAGAATAAACCCTGATTGCCGTACCCGCCTGCTGTGTTCTCCATTTTGACTGACTCTGCGCCGCCTGTGTCCTGTCCTTCTACCACTCCCTTACACATATATTATTATAGCTGCGAGACCAGGATCAGCGGAGCCGCAACTCGAGACCTTTCATCCAAAGACAAAGCAGAGACGATTGTACACATGAACCAGCAGACAACCCCGTCCAGCCACCAGCCCACCACCGACCTACACACGTGATGCCCCCCAAGCTGTCGTCGGTTTTTTTCCCCCCCCCGTTTTTTTCCGGCGAGGAAGGAGAACCGGCCGAGATTTTGCCAGGGAAGCAGTTTGTTTTCTCGAGCTTAGGGCCCATGGTCGACCCTGCAGCCGCTGCCTGGCTTCTCGGCGCGCTGGAGGGTCGGGCCAAGCAGGAAATGCTGTCCATGGGGGCAGACGAAGTCAATACCCCTGGCAAAATCTTCGCCATCCTGGAGCAGCACTGGGGCGAACATCGCGACTCCTCCACCCTTGCTGGGGCGTTCTTCAGGCGCCAGCAGGGGCATGCAGGCGCCAGCAGGGGCTCACAGAGTCGGTGGGGGAGTACGCTTCCAACTTTCGCCTCCTCTGGGCGAAAACCAATGCTGTCCAGGCTGGCGCCCTCTCCCCGATCATGCTGCGGGACACCTTTGCGGGTGGGCTTCATCCCGTGTCCCTGAAGAGGGACACCAAGCGCTACATTCGAGAGAATGTAGGCGCAACATTCGCCGATGTCACCAGAGAGGCCCTCCGCTGGATGAGGGAGGACAGCTGCCCTGACACCACCGCTGAGCAGCTGCAGGCAGTCGCCAGCAACGACAGTCCCCACCGGCTGGAAGCGCAGATCGCCGCGCTCTCAACGGAGACAGCCAGCCTGAAGCAGCAGCTCCAACACCAGGGCCACTACAGAGCCTCACCCAGCCAGGGCAACGAGGCTGGTCCACCACCTGACAGAAGGCCTGTGTCCAGTGGCCTATGCAACCTTGAATGTTGGTGGTGCCAACGACGTGGCCACGTTGAGGCTCGATGCCCGTCCAAGCGGCAGTACCAGCAGCGACGGCGTGGCCAGCGCGAAGAACAGCTACAGGGAAACTTCTAACCCCCGTTGCTTCCATCAGGCGGGGCTGATCGGCAAGTGTCCAACGACCACGATACTCATGAGTGGACATGAGGTTGCAGCGCTACTCGACACTGGCAGCGAAGTCACCACGGTCACAGAGACGTGGGCAGCAGCCCATCTGCAGGACCGATCACTGCAGCAAGCCTTTCTAACGCTGAGGGCGGTCAACGGAGCAGAGGTGCCATACTCTGGCATCCTGCTGGTCGACATCGACATTTTGGGGAAAAGATGTCCAAACGTTCCGGTCCTGGTCGTCCATGAGCCCACCGAGCTGAGCATGCAGCAACGCAAAAGGCGGCTGCCAGTCTTGGTGGGGATGAACGTCCTGCGTTCCTGTTTCCCTCCAGAGTCAGCTTCAGCCAGCGAGGCCCCTCATGTCTTCAAGCTGTCGTCCGCGAGGTTCGATTGCAGCAGCGAAACAACCACCAAGGGCGTCGCTCGGACCACATCTCGCTGCCACATCCCAGCCAACTCCATGACCACCATCCGAGTGACAGGCAGACAGAAACCTGCTTGTCACCTCCTGGCTTCAACCCTGGCTCAACCTCTGCCCAGTGGGCTGCTGATGGTGCCAACCCTCATCAGCAGCGATCCATACAGCCGCTTCGTCCGAGTTGCCAACCTGTCCGATGAAGATGTCTTGCTGCCGGCCAGGACACCAGTGGCTGTCCTTCAAGCCATAGACAGTGTGGACAGCACTGACATCCAGTTCACTGTTGGCGTCAATGAACTGGTGGTGTCAAGGGAGACTGCCTGCCGTTCAGCTGATTCGGCACCCGCAGACCACGTTCCCTGCCCTGACTTCGATGGGACCAGCAGCCAACGGAAACGACTGCAAGAACTGCTGACAAAGCATGCTGCTGGCTTCATCAAGGACAAGCAAGACCTGGGCTACACAGAAGCCGTCCACCACCGACTCCGCACCACAGACTCCATTCCTGTGGTCCAGCCGTACAGACGCATACCTCCACACCAACTGCAGGAGGTCCAAGAGCACATCAAGGGCCTTCTGGCACAGAAGGTCATCGTCGACAGCCACAGTCCGTATGCTGCACCAGTGGTCATCGTCCGCAAGAAAGACGGGGGAATCCGCCTCTGCGTCGACTATCGCAGGCTCAATGCAAAGACAGTTGGAGATGCCTATCCTCTTTCGAGGATCCAAGAGTCTTTTGATGCGCTGGTCGGGGCCCAGTTCTTTTCGACTCTGGACCTGGCCAGCGGCTACCATCAAATTGCCATGCATCCCGATGACCAGCACAAGACGGCCTTCGTGACGCCGATGGGGCTGTTCGAGTACACCAGAATGCCGATGGGTCTGTCATCAGCGCCAGCGACCTTCCAACGCCTCATGCAGTCCACGATGTCCGACTTCTTGTTCCAGTTCCTGCTGGTGTACCTGGACGATCTGCTGGTGTACTCCAAGACGTTTGACGAGCACCTTGCCCACCTGGACCGTCTTCTGCACCGCATCATCGACGCTGGTCTGAAGCTGAAGATGGACAAGTGCCAGTTTCTACGACGCCAGGTCCACTACTTGGGGCACACCATCTCCGCTGAGGGCGTCAGCTGCGAGGCCGGAAAGGTGGAAGCTGTGAAGAACTGGCCGGTGCCGGCGACCACTACTGCTCTGCGCAGCTTTTTGGGCTTCGCTAGCTACTACCGACGTTTCATCCAGGGCTTCTCGAAGATTGCTGGTTCCCTCCATGACCTGGTCGAACGCACGTCACAAGAAGAAAAGGGCCGACATCTCCAAGCTGTGGGACCAGCAGCACCAGAAGGCTTTCGAAGGGCTGAAGACAGCCCTGACTACGGTTCCTGTCCTGGGGTTTGCTGAGTTCACCAAGCCCTTCATCCTCGAGACAGTCGCCAGCCATGACGGGCTGAGCGCCATCCTCTCTCAAGATCAAGATGGGCACCGACGGGTCTTGGCCTACGCAAGTCGACGGCTGCGTCCCACAGAGAAGAACCATGCCAACTACTCCAGCATGAAGCTGGAATTCCTGGCCCTTAAATGGGCAATCACAGAGAAGTTTCGTCACTATCTCCTGGGCGCCGAGTTCGACGTCTTCACAGACAACAACCCCCTGGTCCATTTCCGCACTGCCCCCCTGGGTGCCCTTGAGCAAAGATGGACTGCCCAACTTGCCCAGTTTCACTTCACGGTGAAGTATCGGCCGGGGAAGTCCAACCCTGCTGATGCCCTTTCCCGAATGCCCCCTGATTTCCACCCCGAAGCTTCCTCTTCACCCATGCCACCCGAGGTCGCAGTGGCGCAGGAGCTTGCCTGTGAACATCAGTCCATTGCCACAGCGCCGCCGGTCACCATCCTGCCTGCAGACACCCCAGCCAAGGCACCAGAGGGCTGCCCACCAGTCTCACCCAGTCTGTCTTCAGCCAGACTCCGTGAATGCCAGCTGAGCGACGTCACCATTGGTCCAGTCCTCGCATCGTGGCCTGCCAAACCAAAGCCACAAAGCCTACCACAACGAGACCTACTCCAACAACATCCTCGTCTCTTCCTGAAAGATGGGGTGCTGTATCGCCGCCTGCAGGACCCACAGCGTGGCACTGTGGAACAGCTCGTCCTTCCAAGTACTCTGAAGCCTGATGTCCTCGCATCGCTCCACGACAACATGGGCCACCAAGGACTGGACCGCACCATCGAACTCCTGCGGGCCCGAGTCTACTGGCCAGGCATGTTCGGCGAGGTGCGGAGCTACATCCACGCTTGTCAGAGGTGTACCATGGGGCGGAAGCCCGCAACAACCACCTCTGGTCACCTCATCGCCTCACGTCCCCTGGAGGTCCTCGCCATAGACTTTACGAAGTTAAACCAGGCCAGCGACGGCAGAGAAAACGTCCTTGTCATGACGGACGTTTTCACCAAGTTCACGCAGGCCAAGTACCACCAGGAACCAAGAAGCCGCTACCGTCGCCAAAGTCCTGGTCCATGAATGTTTTCAGCGGTACGGTGTTCCGGAGCGGATCCACAGCGACCAGGGACGAGACTTCGAGTCCCGTCTGGTGAAAGAGCTGTGCAACACCTACGACATCAAGAAGACCAGAACGACGCCGTACCACCCTCAGGGAAACACCCAGTGCGAGCGTTTCAACCGCTCCATGCACGGTCTGCTGCGTACGCTGCCTCCGGAGCAGAAGCCCAGGTGGCCCGTCCATCTGCCGGAGCTGGTCCAGGCGTACAACAACACGCCTCACGCCTCGACCGGCTTCGCACCCTACTTCCTGCTCTTCGGACAGGAGCCCCGACTGCCGGTGGACGACCTGCTGGGACGCCCTGCTCGCACTGCAGCGGGCACAGTTGACTGGGTGCGGCAACACCGACTCCGCCTGCAGGAGGCCCACCACAAGGCCTCCGACCAGCTGAAGCAAGCTGCAGCCAAGAGGGCCCGCTACACGGACAAGGGAGCCGCTGACCATGCGCTACAAGTGGGCGACCACGTCTACCTACGCAACCGCGTGCTGGGCCGCCGCCACAAAATCCAGGACTTCTGGCGGCCCGAGCTGCATAGGGTGACAGCAAGGCCATTTGACAATGTGTTCATGACTCAGCCACTGGCTGGTGGCCCTGAGCGTGCAGTTCACCGCAAAGACATTATGCCGGCCACCACCCCTTTCGTCATAGACGCTGACCGAGCTCTCCTCTCCGCGGCCATACGTCCCTGAATCTGAGTCAGAGAGTGACGATGACTATGCATGTTTACCCCGCAGAACCAGCTCCGGTTACGTTGCGGTGCCGTGAGTGCCCACCGGTCCCGTCCGACGAACCACCTGTGCTCGCATGACGCTCGCGGCGTCCTGGCAGAGAAGACATTATTCCATTACCCGACCGCAAGTTACCGGCGCAAGTCACCGTAGAGTGTTGAATTAGTTGTTTAGTTGTTGACATGAACAAAAAATTTTGGTGTGTGATGTTGCTTTTTTAACTGTGTTCATGATTTTTATGTCAGATGCCATTGTATTGCTAGTCATGGTATGTTTTTATCTTGGCTATTTTCAAGTTGTAGGTACAATAGTGTCGGAAAACATTGGTATTTAGGAGAATTTTGTTTAAATGCAAAGTTTCTAGTGTAACTACCTGTTTTGCTGGCAAATCGTGCGGATTTTTGTGATCTAAATGGATTGTGAAATATGATAACTCAGTGACCGGTTGCTGTAGTACATACATAGGCCTTTTTCAGTAGGTTGTAGATATTAGAGGATTATTGTTTAAATAACAACCCTCTGTTGATCTAAGGCATAACGCCGCCTCTGATTTGGTCTTATTTGAAGTTGCGGACTCTCATATTAAATATATGTTAGTCAGAGGATGTTGATTTTGTTTTCCGGTTCAGCCGGAGATCGTCTTAGCCCTTTCTAGGTTGTTACGTTAATACGTCGCCTGACAGATTGGTGTTTTTTACACAGCGAGGACGCTGGTATGGTAGAGTAGGGGGGGATTGAGCAAGTGTTCTTTGTTACTTTTTACATAATCCACGTCCGTCGTTATCAGATCCATGCATTTCATTTCTGTATCTGTTAGTACCCGGGAACCGGAGGAGCAAGAGAGACGAACGCTTTTGTTTTGAAGCGCTGCGCGTGTTGCGTAACGCCACTGGCCTTCACACAGCCGACCGGGTGATAGCCGCTGGTGCGCGCCATTTTCAAATCTGTTTTATCTCCCTTAATATTTTGACCGCTTGTTTGTTTTCCTACTACTCCTTGTTCACCTAGTCTTTTTTATGCAGCAAGCCATGTGTAATATAATTTTGCATCTTAGAATGTTTATTTAGATCTTATTTAGAAGCGGATCGAGCTTAATCTGTAGCCGATGCCTCTCTAGGTCATTCTTTTTATAGCCGTCGTCTGCAGGCGCATTTTTCTGTGTAGTACTAGTGAATAGTGTTAATCGTTGTTTTGACTCGTTGAAAGTAATTCTGCTGTCGATAGTGTTTGTCGTATAGTATTTTGCTTAGCTGACTTCATGTTTAGGTGGTTTTTTGGTTGAAATGAATTATTGAGTATTGTGGTACTGTAGAAGCTAGTTATAATTCTAGACTACTTGATATCCTATCAGGCCTGTTGCGCTAAGATAACGCGCCCCAGGCGAAAGATCGCACCGATTGTTTTAGTACATGCTTTTTTTCTTGCTTCCCCCCCCCCCCCCACCCCCTCCCCCCCCCTCTTTTTTATAAGAGCGTTTGTATTGTACTGGTTATGTACCATTTTAACTGTGGGAGGGTGCACTTTATTCTGATGTAAGTTTTTATTGACAGTTAATTTGGTACATTGTGTTAGTTGTGATTTAGTTGTACGAATCTGCTTAAAGTCAGTGCAAGCCACGCTTCCCACTCTTGTTGCAACTTAAATAAGTCATGTTTGTACTTTTGGTTATACGGTTTAAAAGCTGAACTGTAGCTTTTATTTGATGTATTTCATGTTTTAATTAGTTTGTTATTGTTGAGGAAACTGTATTTGTGTGCGGGCCAAGGAAACACAATTGTCCGCCATTTTTGTGGTCCAGAGGGCTGATTTCATTGTAGCGATAGCGGGTTTTCTTTGCGGCCCGCGCAGTTCTCTTATCTATGCGTGCGCGTGAGGATTTTGGGTGTGCTGAGAAAAGTGTCTGCTGCTGAGCAAATAAAGCCTGTTTGCCGTCGCCGCCTGCTGTGGTCTCCAATTTGACTGACTCCGCTGCCTGTGTCCTGTCCTTCTACCACTCCACACCATTATATATAAACCACTGGAGCTGGGTGGTGTGATGGCAAACATATAACCCTGTAACTCCGCTCCCTCCACCCAAACCCCCAAAAGGTATGACAGTCAGATTTGTATGGTTGCCAGTTTGGGACCGCGACGTTTCAGTGAGCGAGTTTGCTAGATAGATAAATTGGTTTTCAACGCAGAACGTCTACCCTAGTGGGAAAGTTTTAACAACTGGTAACAAGAATTTTACATAATCTGTAAATACATGGGACAAATCAAAATTTCCGTCACTGAAGGTTTCTGTTAATATTACAAAGTCAAAGCTCTCAACAGCTAAAAACTTGCCCTGTCCGTTTGGTGACCACGAGTTCACCCAAAAAAAAAAGAAAAGAGAGAGAGAGAGAGATGATTTTAAATTATTTTTTTTAAAAAAAATTTTGGACAAAGGCCGAAGTAAACATACCTTTTTGTGATTTGCGTCAACCGACGCGAAACATTTCGTAATTTGTATCAGTAGTCCGAAAAATGCGTACAGCAGAACCTAGAATCAGAGAACAAACAGTCAAAAATGGTCGAGTAACTTGACTTCAGCTGTACAAACAGCTAAACATGATGGAGTAACTTCACTGCAGCTGTACTCGCAATTCAAAAGTGAGAGACGAAACTAGTTAAAAGAAAGTCTAACCATGCACAAAAAAAAAAAGTGGAAACGTTCAGTGAAATTGCCGTACACGAAAAGCTTCAATCGTACGCGGCATAATTTTCCGAAGATAAACTGTGGAGCAGACGATATATCGGTAAACCGCAGTTATCGTCTAACGCGTGACTTGGTAACGAGATGAAGTTAAAATCGAGCCTACCGCCATTTTCTCTCGTTCGTATTCGGTGTCTACGCGCGTTTTGTTTTCAGTTTCGTAATCTTCAACCATCGAGTAAATGCTGACATACGCTGCCACTATGCCAATATGCCTATATTGGCCCGTTCCAAATCCCGTTTCTCGGATCGTGTCCTCTGTCGATTGACCGGAAAATAAGCCTATCACTGATCAGTTTGGCAAGGTACGTGATTTCTGGTCAGTCTGATACGGAGACCGATTCTTCTTCCAGATACAGTTTTGCTAGGATTCGGTTTTAAATTAATTGGCGTTCTTTGGAAACAATTATAAGGTGCAGGGATAAGACTTGAGGGTGAAAAAGTATTGCCTCATCGTCCGAAAATTACGACAGCTTACGCGTTTATTTCGTCATCGTCCAGATTCCGCCCTCCACTGACTGGACTTGTGGTGCGTGGCGGAGAGGAGTGCGGGGCCACGGCTGAGATGACATCGAAGGTTGTCAGCTGTACGGTTTTTGATGACACTGAGTGTGCAAATAGATCTAGTGTTGAGTGACGTGGCAGCCACAGTGAGCCATAACTTGTTCAGTCGGTGTTCAACTTGAAGCCATTTAGCGTACCGAGACGCAGCGATGTGGCCAAAGTGCATACGGCACCCGACAAATGCATTTGGCGCAAAATTTTGCAATGAGCGCGACCCCTTAAGCCAGACGGGTCTCGAATGAAACAACAAAGACGAAGCGGAAATTAACTCCATTACACTGAGACGGTTACATCGTCTTTTAATAATAATAATGTACAGTTATCATGCGCTAATCAACGCCCTGAGCGCTCACATGATACATATTAACCTAAATATGATATTCTATACACATGTAGAACATAGTCCTACCAAAACAATTTACATAAAATATCACCAACAAAAAAAACTTGTGCTAATTGATACACCTATTCACAACTCTCCGCTCGCAAAGTCCTTATGCTAGAACGGTCTGATTGCGAAACAGTCTACAGATTACCATGCCCTAATATAACCGTAATGGTTGAATTGGCGTAAAACACCAAGTTACTTACTTACTTACTCACTATACCACAACATATGTGCCTTACATCCGTTCGGTCCACAGGCTTCGGCTATTGTCGACATCCTGCGGCACTTCGGTTGGAAATACGTCTCCATCGTGTACACTGATGACAGCTACGGCATGGGAGGCTTCATGGCCTTTCGGAAAAGGCTGGCGGACTTCAGTGACTTTTGCCTGGCGGTCACGTATATGCTGGACAAAGCAGCTGATTCCTCAAAATATCAGGTGGGCGCTTGCATTTTGTACCTCGTTCAGTGTAATATGCATGGCATTTCCCTTGTGGCATGATCTTTCTGCGTACATGCATGTATTCACAGTAAGTCATCTCTTGGGCGATTCGATTCAGCGAAGCTGGTTTGCTAGAGTGAATGCTCTTTGTAATCTTTCGCGCAAGAAGTCGCGAGAGGTCGCAGCGCACTTCCGGGCCGATTTCTGAGTAGGCGTTGCTTCACGCTGTGTATAACGGTGGAAGTTGAACCTAGAATCGTGAGCAGTACAAATGCCAATACTGCTGCAGTTGCAAAAATTACCGTGGAAAGGGGATGGAGGGTGGAAAAAAAAGTGTCTTTGCATCGTTTTTTGGCTAACCAGAAGATCGCAAGTTTAGAAAAAATGCATTTTGGGGCATCCTATAGCACGAGCAACAAGTTATTGCTTATTGCCAGACACATTATGACTACGGGCCTCCAAAAATGCCTTTAAAGTTGGCAGTGTAAAATTCGCAAATTCACTCCACCGCCTTCCATTGTGAAGAAAGTACGCACCGGAAGTAAAAGCAGCCAAGGGACTTATGCGATGCCGGGCAAAAGTCAAGGGAGTTAACAACCCCGGCTGAATCGCCCAATACACACACGCGTGCGCGCACGGGACCGCTTAAGTTTACACATGTAAAGCTCTGATTTGTGTAGTTAAGTGTTTCCTGTTAATGTAAAATGCAGCCGAATTCTTAGGAACTTGCACAATTTCCAGGTGTACAGAGCCCTTCCAACAGTTCATGAATACATCACCAGATATATTGTGGATTTCACTGACGACCCGGCGTACTGTTGGTACATGAATACATCATCAGATATATGTGGATTTCAGTGATAACGTCCTCCCCTCCCCTATGACGTCCTTCCCTCCCCTAGCCCTACACACACACACACACACACACACACACACAGAGGCCAGGACACACTTGGGCGCAAAAGGGAGAAAACGACATGCATGGTAAAAATATAAACCGTCAGTAGCATCTTTGCAGACGACGGGTTTGAGCCGCCTACATCAAAGAAATACTGCAATTTATCCAAGTAAAAGCAAGTAATTAGACAACCAAAACCACATTATGAAATGAAAACAACAAAAAGCTAGCAAAATAAACAACACACACAGACACACGCTCTCACACACACACACACACACACACACCACACACATACACACACACACACAGTAGACAGGAAAGAATGGTGAGGATGCAAGAGTGTCATAAACAATACATTCTAACTTTACGACAAAGACACTAAACAAAGGTTTGTGCCCGACAAGTTTACAATCATGAAACAACAACAACGACAACAATAAGTGACGTCATATTGGCATTAGTTATTTCTAATAGTAGGTATTACTGTTTGTCGTCTCGTGCTATTCAAATTCTTACCCGTTCTGTAAAATACCATACAGGTAGCTTACGATTCACACTTGGAAAAGAGAGAGAGAGAGAGAGAGAGAGAGAGAGAGAGAGAGGAGAGAGAGAGAGAGAGAGATTGATTGATTGATTGATTGATTGGTTGATGTTTTATTCCTATAAAGGCCATGGCCCTTCATGAAGGGGTGCACATACAGTTTGATACAAAGCCATAAAAAAGGAATAAAAAAGTTTAATTTTGCATCGTATAAGTGACAACTATTAACTACAATGGGTTCATTAGTACTAAGTAGTAACAGTATCCCTAATCTTGAAAGCCTTATACAGAAAAATTGATAGTTTTCTAACAATTTCCTGGTTGGTTGAAGCCAGCAGCAAACTAAGCCTAAAAAGGCAAGGATGTTTACAGAACTTGGGGGAATAAACTGCTTTTAATGTCATCTAGCATAGGGCAACATAGAACAAAGTGAACCTCATCTTCCTTAGCTTCTCCGCATAATGGACATTTCAAATCCTTTTCAACATGACTTCTATACAACATAAACAACAGAGAATGTACAGAGAGCTCGGATACACCAAATCTAAATTTTGTCATGATGCGTTTCAAATGTCTATCCATATTCATAGTTATATATGTTTTGGTGCAATGCTATTAAAACTTCTGTACATACTAAATCTGTCACTTTGAATATGATCTTCCCAATCCTGCCATCTACAGTCAATCAGTCTTTCACGAAAAGCGCGTATAAACTCATTCACTCTTCCCACACCTTGATTCATCCATACAAATCCAAAGCCATATTGAAACAATTGCATTCTAACATTTGAAACCCAGTTTCTCTTACCCCTGGCATCTAAATTATATAACATCATATATGCTTTATGCGGCAATCTGTCTTCACCCATACATGTAAGCTTCAACCAATAGCGGATACATCTGACGGCGGAGTTCAACGTAATTGGAAACCTGTCTGTCTCACCATACACAAGGTCATTTGGTGTTTTCATATCTACCCCTAAAAATCTTTTCAACGCGTACAAATAAACTTTTTCAATATGTATTGCCGCTTTATCAAGACCCCATAACTCAGACCAATACTGTGCGACTGGTTGCACTTGGGCATCAAAGAGCTTCAAAAAAAACTTCTAATGAATTGTTATTAAGCAAATATAGCTTTTGCAAAGCACACACCAATGCATTCTTGGCTCTACTTGCTAAGTCTCTACAAGCAGAAACAAATGTCAATCTTGTAGTGAAGTAAATGTCAAGATATTTGTACACATTCACAGCTGGCATAACACCATCATATATCCACCGATCTCTAGCACCTAAATAACCACCTTTTCGAAAAACAATTATATTACTCTTATTCATATTAGCTTTCAGTTCAAGCTCAGAAACAGCATGCTGTAGACTATTCAACTGCGTCTGTAGTCCTACCACAGTTTCGGACATCAAAATTACGTCATCAGCCAACAGCAGTATAAATAATTCAAAAGCGTCGATCATAAAGCATGCAGCGTGTCTCCCTTTGTCAGTCACTTGTAATGCTAACTCATTTATGAACAGAGAGAAAAGGATCGGGCTACACACATCTCCGTGTTTCACTCAGGCAGTACAATTCACATAATCTGTCAGTTTTTCTCACAGAAGAGGAGAGAGAGAGAGAGAGAGAGAGAGAGAGAGAGAGAGAGAGAGAGAGAGAGAGAGAGAGGAGAAACAATAAATGGAAACGGACATAAAGCAACAAAAGGTGGACAACCAAGAAACTATTCAAGCACTAGTAATATCAGTCTTAAACACTTGCCCCACAACTGACAATGTATGCAAATACAACAATGTATGCCATATCACAATAATGCAATCATACATATTACAGATTTCGAGAAGTTATTGACCGAAAGTGTTTTCAGTGAGATCTTGGGATTTTCTTGGGAATATGCTGTTTGATTGCAACATTATCTCTCAAAAGTCTTCTGGTATACCCTTGTAATTTTCAGAGGCTGTTCGCGCATTTAAATCACCGCATAACAGTATATATGGAAATCATTAAACGAGTCATGCAGGTCTAAAATGCACTGCTTCAGTAGTTCTATACCAAACCCGTACTGACAGTTTTTCCAGTAAATGGAATCATATGGAGGAATGTAAGGAATGTAAGAACAAACGAGCATCACATCTTTTGGCGTTTGGAGAAGTTCTTTGTCTATTTTAAATACATCACATTTTCAAGATCAGTGGAAATCAGTTTCACATACGGTGAGTATTGCTTTCGAACCATGACAAAACACCGGCCGAATAACGGCCTTGGCGAGATTGGTTCGCTTGGCTTGCATTTCAGTTGTGTCAATCTTCCCTTCGAGTCTGTCCAACCGGTCAACGAGTCTGTCTCTCCTGTTGCAGATCGTCAGTGTCATCTTTGTTTTGCTCAATGCGCGGTCTCAGTTCCCCTACACGAGCTGTCAGGTCACGGAAACTGTTGTCTATGATTATACACTTCTCTTCTATCATTCTGCAAATGTTAGCTGTGTACGTCTGCATTCCATACATCCCTTGTGCGAATTTCCATTCCATGATCTGCGGATGTTGTTGCTTTCGTCAGGGCCAGGATTCGCTTCAATGTTCTTGCATATTAGTAAGTGTGCTGTACACAACCACAGTGCCACTGCATGTGTTGTCCGAAGCACGCAAAGCGTGAACTCATCGCTCACAGCAAGCCACAGTCTCTGTGTTCTTTCTTCAGCGCGTTGCCATTGTTTTGTAGATTTCTCCAGGAATAATGAGCAGAAGCTTCCAGCTGTTTGCACCACAGACTGATGGCATACTTAGCATGATGCCGCACACTCATTTCACAGATCGAACAAAAGTAATCTGCGAAATATCGCTAAGTTTCAAGAGCTCCAGTGAAGCGCGTCTTGATCCGCAAGTGAACTCGAGTTCACCCTGAGAGAGAGAGAGAGAGAGAGAGAGAGAGAGAGAGAGAGAGAGAGAGAGAGAGAGAGAGAGAGAGATTCCAGAACACTTTGCATTCTTGCTTCAAGTGCTGTTTGATGTCAGCATTTGATGTGCGTACGAGTCGGCCGGTGTTCGAGTATCACACTCGCGAATATTTGGCCACCCCTTTTCCGGGACCGTGACAATGCGCCGAGTACGGCTTTTGAGGGAATATTGCTGTATCTGTTTATTATTATTAATATTATTATTATTTATTTATTTTTTTTTTAAAGGAAAAAAAAAGAAGAAGGAATTTCGGCCATAATTTACTATGTCGTTTTTGTACCTTTCCGGTCCATTCACCTTTATTTTTCTCTCGAAATTCTCTCCCTAGTTTAGACTGCGGATTAAAATGGGTCAGACCGTTTCTGAACCTACTCACAACCAAGGCCATCTGCTTGACAAAGTGATAACATCCTCATTTCTACGAAACTACACCATGGACTAACATCTGACCACATAGCCATCTTGTGTAAACTCGATGCATCTGTACCCGTACAAAAACCTGAAACTTTTTATTACCGATGTCTCAAAAAGATTGACACTGGCGCCTTTCAACACCAGTTCTATCAGTGACTACAATAACCATCTCTGTTCTGTCCTTGACAAGCACGCCCCTCTCTGCCGTTGCACAGTCCGTACAAGGAAGCCGACGCCCTGGTTCAGAGTATTGCGGAGCAGTTCTGTGAGCTGAAACGGGAGGTCGGCAGGCGGAGAGACGATGGCTCAAATCTAAGCTCACCGTCCACAAACAGATATACGACTCCATTAAACAAAAACGTAACCTTGTAGATAAAGCCAGACAAGCTTACTACTCTGCAAAGATTCAGTCTAGCACAAAATGTAAACAGCTCTTTCAAAACTTCAGCACCATCTTCGGCAAAAGCAGTTCTTCACCTCTTCCTTCAACATTTGACTCTGATGACCTTCCGAATGTCTTTTTGGATTACTTCACCGAGAAAATCCGCGCCATCAGAAACAGTTTTCCTCCTCCAAACCCAACTGCTTGCCCTGATACCTCTTTCGCTGGAAATCCCTTGCTAACTTTTGAGCCTGTCACTGATGAATTTGTCTTTAAAATAATCAACAGTGCATCTGCCAAGTCTTGTGAACTTGATCCCATTCCTACCACGCTTCTTTACGAAAACCTTGACATCCTCTTGCCGACCATCACGAACATCATCAACACATCTCTTACACCTGGCATTGTACCGCGTGATCTAAAGACTGCCGTCGTCAAACATCTGTTGAAAAAGCCATCACTTGACAAAAATCTTTTGAAAAACTACCGTCCCATTTCTAACCTTCCATTTCTGTCCAAAATCCTTGAAAAAGTCGTTCGATCTTCACAAACGTCTCTCCCATCTCCAAGAAAACAACCTCATGAACCCCTTTCAGTCAGCCTATCGAGCAGGACACAGCACCGAGATTGTTTTGGTAAACGATATTCTCTCCGCTCTGGACAATGACAACATTTCTGTTCTTCTTTTGTTGGATCTTTCTTCCGCTTTTGACACTATTGACCACCAAATTCTCCTCTCCCGCCTGAACTATTTTTTGGGTATTCAGTCTACTGCACCGCAATGGTCTCAGTCATACCTCTCAGACAGATATCAGTCCACTTCAGTCAGTAACTCGTCTTCGTCACCACCACAGCTCATGTACGGTGTGCCTCGGGGCTTAGTACTGGGGCCCACTCTTCGTCCTGTACACTACGCCTCTCTCCGATATCATAGCTAACCACTCTGTAAACCATCAGCTTTTCGCAGATGAACACAGCTCCAGAAATCCGCCCTCTCAGTGAAGTGACCAACCTCACCAAAGAACTCAATGCATGCACGACGACATAAACACATGGATGACCAAAAATCAGCTAAAACCCGAATGACGACAAAACAGAATCTCTTCTCTTTCCCTTTTCGTCTTCCTTGAAACCTTCTACCGTTTCTCTCCCTGATTCGATTACTCTTGGCTTTTACAACATCCCCTTCTCTGAGTCTGCCAGGAACCTTGGATTCAGTCTTGACTCAAAACTGTCCATGAAGAAGCACGTCTTAAAAATCTGCCAAACTACTTATTTTGAGCTGAAACGAATTCGTTCAATCCGCAGGTTTCCCACTGAAGACGCAGCCAAGACTCTTGTTACTTCCTATATCCCCTCACGGCTTGACTACTGCAGCTGTCTTTTCATGGGTACACCTAATTCTGTCATCCAACCTCTCCAGAAAATTCAAAACTTTACTGCAAGACTCGTTCTCTTGGCCCCCCGGGTCACCACCACGCAACACCTCTCCTGGAAAAACTGCACTGGCTTCCCATTTCAGAACGTATTAAATATGAAGTCGCTTGTATGTGTTTCGGTGCTAAAAATGGTTCTGGTCCTGCTTATCTCTCTGAACTGCTACATGTCTGCACTCTGTCTCGTACACTACGCTCTTCTTCTGACACCCGCATGCTGAAAACCCAAACAATACAAACGCAAGACTCGGCTTTTGCACCATCTCTTGCTTTGGACCCCACATTTGGAATTCACTCCCCCAAGACCTTAGACACTGCTCAACCCTTTCATCTTTTAAAGCCAAACTGAAAACCTTCCTCTTCTCACAGTCCTTTCATCCCAACTATCAGTACCCAGTTTCTGCAGCAGTCCTTGTGTGTGTGTGTGTGTGTGTGTGTGTGTGTGTGTGTGTGTGTGTGTGTGTGTGTGTGTGTGTGTTTTGTGGAGAGAGAGAGAGAGAGAGAGAGAGAGAGAGAGAGAGAGAGAGAGTGAGATGTGTGTGTGTGTGTGTGTGTGTGTGTGTGTGTGTGTGTGTGTGTGTTCATGTATAGTGCATGTGTTTGTTTGTTTTTCTGTGTAATACTTTATGTATCTTGTTTTGGTAGGACTGTGCTCTACATGTGTATAGAATATTATATTTAGGTTAATATGTATCATGTGAGTATTCAGGGCGTTGATGAGCGCATGATAAATGTACATTATTATTATTATCTCCCTAGTTTAGACTCTGCGGAGAAAAATGGGTCATCCTGCTCATAGTCACATGCCTGTAGTGAGTGCTTACGGAATACGTGTATAAGTAAACACGAAAATGTGTGTTATTGTGCGCTAATAGATAGATGGATGGTTTTTGACGTTGTGACAGTGAATTAGATAAACTTGTGATCTAGTGACTTGTTTTGACCTGTTGCCAGATATATATATTTTTAATGTGTGACTGGTCCTGTGCTGACCCTTTGCGGCTGGCGGGACGTCAGAATCCAAGAATTAACTGACTCGGTCGTCGTTGACAGGCTGCGGTAACGGAGCTGACATCAAGGCAGCAGGCCCGGGTGGTGGTGCTGTTCATGGACCAGGAGCTTGCGATCCCGCTCTTTCGGACTGTGAAGAGGCAGGGGAAGATCGGCCAGTTCACATGGGTGTGCTCCGATGCTATCTGCACGAACTTCTACAGCTTCAAAGGCGTGGAGGACGTGGTGTCCGGGATGATCTGCATAAACTTCGTTTCATTCACGGTGGAACGCTTCGAGCGTCGCTTCGAACGCATGACACTGCGCACCGGGTCCAGGAACCCCTGGTTCGGGGAGTACGTCTCCGCTCTCTTTAACTGCTCGAACTCCGGACCCAACGCCTGTGACAAAGACAGGGAGATAAGGGCGTCAGATGCTTACATGCCAGACTTCACTGCGTCCCTGCCAGTGAACGCGGTTTACGCCTTGGCGCATGCCCTAGATGCCATCGTGAAGAACTGCACGCTGGACAAGGTCAACCAGTGCGTGAAGCCGCGACTGTTGCTCGACACGTTGAGGACTGTGAGATTTGAAGGCGAGGGCGGCAACGTCAGTATCGATGAGACGGGAAATGGTCAGAGCAGCTACGATATCCGCAATTTCTACAATGACAATGGCTCTCTAGTGATGAAAAAAGTTGGTGAATGGAACACTGTTACCCGCAACTTCTCCTACATCCATACAGTGAGCGTTTTTCTCCGGATGTATGTCTCTCTCTCTCTGTCTGCCTGTCTCTCTGTCTGTTTGCATGGCAATTACTGCACGACTGAGGCATCAGCTGTGTCCCTCTCACATCACACATGACCTTACTAAGATACACATTGAACAGGTGAGTGAACGCCATGTCGGGAGTGTTACAATAGACGCGGTAATGAGATCTCCATATCATCTGAAGAACCAGTGCAAGATTGTATCCAAACATTTAATTCATTATCAGCATCATTCACCTGGAAACCCATTCCGCACACCACCAAACACCTGAGACGCACGACTACTTTAAAAGAAACCTGAATAAAATATACTCCTTGTTCCATCCAATTAAATTCATATGAAAATGCATTTGGTCTATCTGTAACAGACAAAGATGTATCATATCACTTCAAGCTATATGTGAATCCTATACCCAACCGATGCTCATTGCGTGTATTTTTATCAGTCGAGGCATGTCTCAACCTGCGCCCATACTTTCATGTATGAATGGCAAATCGTGTTTTGTCTTCTAAACAGTGATGACATTGAAAAATCGGCATGTGAAGCGCAAATAGAATTATACAGCAGGCCGAAACGCTGTTCTTTCGACGTTTAAGCAAACTAATCGCCATTTTTTTTCAATGTCGTCGCCGTTTAGAAGACAAATCGCGATTTGCCCTGCATACAAATTGCAAACGATCTGCGTTAAAAAAAAGAGTTCACATGTAATGGAGTGGTGGTAGAAGGACAGGACACAGGCAGCGGAGTCAGTCAAAATGGAGACCACAGCAGGCGGCGACGGCAAACAGGCTTTATTCTACAGCAGCTGACGACTTTCTCAGCACACCCAAAATCCTCACGCGCACGCATAGATAAGAGAACTGCGCGGGCCGCAAGGAACACACGCTATCGTTACAATGAAATCGGCCCTCTGGACACAAAATGGCTGACTATTGTGTTTCCTTGGCCCGCACAAATACAGTTTCCTCAACAATAACTAAACTAATTAAAACATGAAATATATCAAATAAAAGCTACAGTTACAACCTTTTAAAACCATATAAACAAAATGTACACACATGACTTATTTAATTTACAACAAGGTGGGAAGCGTGGCTTGCACCTTCTATAAGCAGATTCGTACAACTAAATCACAACTAACACAAAGTACAAAATATAACTGTCAATAAAACTTACATCAGAATAAAGAACACGCTCCCACGGTTAAAATGGTAATAACAATTACAATACACTCTATAAGAGAAGCAAGACACACTCAAAGACTAGTACTAAAACAATCGGTGCGAACTTTCGCCTGGGGCGCGTTATTTAGTCGCAGCAGCGCTGATAGTGATACCAAGTAGTCTATGAATAAAACTTAGCTTCTACAGTACACAATACTTAATAAGTTAATTTCAACCCAAAATAAACACTAAACTGAAGTCAGCTAAGCAAAATACTATACGACAAAGCATTGATCGACACAGAATTACTTTAATCGAGTCAAAACAACGATTCACTACATTCACTAGTACTAAACAGAGAACGCGCCATGCAGACGACGGCTATAAAAAGAATGGCCCCAGAGAGGCATCGGCTACTGATTAAGCTCGATCCTGCGTCTAAATAAGATCTAAATAAACATTCTAAGATGCCAAATTATATTACACATGGCTTAGTGCATAAAAAGGACTAGGTAAACAAAGAGTAGGTAAACAAACAAGCGGTCAAAATATTAAGGGAGTAAACAGATTTAAAAATGGCGCGCACCAGCGGCTATCGCCGGTCGGCTGTGAGAAGGCCATGGGCGTTACGCAACACGCGCAGCGCTTCAAACAAAAGCGTCGTCTGCTCCGGTTCCCGGGTTACTAACAGTACAGTAATGAAATTGCATGGATCTGATAACCGGGGCGGGATTATTGTAAAAACGTACAAAGAGCACTTGCTCACACACATATGGTATGGCATTTCAATATTCTTTATCCAGGACAGCTCATAATAATAATAACACCCCCCCCCCCCTTTTTTTTAATGCTCTCAGCACCTTATAAACAGACTTCTGAATGTTCAGAACAATGCAGCTAGTAGTCTCGTCTTGAAAGCTGCTAGGGCAGATCACATTACAGCTATCTTGGCACTGACTCTGCACCGGCTTTCAGTCGATGCTAGAATCAAATACACAATTTCTTCTCCTTGCTTCAGTGCTATAACTTCTACTGTCTATCGTTCTGATCTAATCAAGATCTACACGCCCTCCATGCAACTTCGATCTTCCGCAGACAGCCGTATACTGCGCATACCATCTGTCTACACTAAGTCGTATGGCGAACGTTCTCTTACATATTGCTCTAACCCTTTGGAACACACTTCATTAAAACTTTTATTTTTTAAATCCGCCTCTTCCAGCACTTAAAAACTCACTTTTTCCAACCTCTTACTGATTGTGTGTGTGTGTGTGTGTGTGTGTGTGTGTGTGTGTGTGTGTGTGTGTGTGTGTGTGATGAGAAGATTACATGTGGTTAATTTAATGTGTGTGTGGCGCTTGTGTATTTTATAATTGTAAATGTCAATAATTGCTAAGCGCTATGGGCTCCCGTGAGAAGGGCGCTTAATAGACGTAGGTTATTATTATCACGGATACATAGAGGCGCTTATACACGAGCCAGTTCGGCTATGTACTTTAGAAGGACCTCCAAACCTGATCTCAAACGGATCGTTCGTTAGCATAGCCGTATGGTTGAAGTAGCTCAGAGTATCGGCTTTAACCTTTCCATTCCAAATTCAGCAGGCCAAATTCCAAACGGATTAGCTGCTTCCGCTAGCCAATAAGCGCCCGCCGTTTAGACTGAAATGAAGGAAACGTCAGCGGTGACAAGGGATGGTAACTCTCGAGTGGCAAGGTTGAACACGTCGACCTGCCCCTTGCGTCAGTCTTGGCGGTATCGTGCGGCAGACTACGTTTCAGACGGACGGGTCCCATCGCCTGAGGTTTGAACGGTCCTCCTCAGCCATACGGCCGAATCTGCTCGTGTATCTGTGCCTTAAGATTGCCTGCATTCTCACAAATACACAGTCGTGTACTGCAGCATAACTGAAGCTTAGCTTATTTCTGATTCCAGAAGAGCTTACACTGGGGCCAAGGGCTGCCCAACGAATTAGCGTCCGCCCAGCCCGTGTCTGTGTGCAGCAAGCCGTGTCGAGCCGGCCACCGGGTTGTGATCACCTACCCGTCGTGTTGCTTTTCCTGCGAAGCGTGTCGAAAAGACGAACGAACTGTGGAAAGAGACAATCAGGTGCTATGCGAGAGATGTGCCACGGATAAAAACTTCACGTGGCCTGACGAAGAAACGAGGAAGCAGTGCTTGCCTATCCCTCCGACGTTTCTCCAAATCACACAGCTGAACGGCATAGTGCTCCTCACCCTCGACGTTCTGGTGTTCGCCATGGCTTGCACAGTAACCTTCGTCTACATCAAAAATGGTTCAATTCAATTCAATTCAATTCAAAAACTTTAACCTTGATATGTATATTAATAAGTTTTACGCTCTTGATGTTGATTCAGCCGCACGCAGACATACCGCATATCAGTTTGCACAAAAACGCGTAAAATCTCTATATTTAGTACAGAGCTAGTTACACTAAACACGATAATGCAGTTTCAGCTGACGTTCATTTCATAATGACCGAGTATGTAGTTACCTGTCTGATGGCAGCCAGACCAATCTGGTTGCTGGCAGGTTAAGAGACAGGCAGCGTCATCGGCTGATTTCTGTCTGACCAGGTAACAATCGGCTGATCAAAGCCAGTAGCAGGGAGCTGTCCATCATGATGCTGGCAGGTAACGTGCTCACCTGCGTGCTCGTGGTGACCTTCGTCTTTGAACCCACCTTCGCCACCTGCATTATCATCAGCACATGCTTCCACCTGTCCTTCACCTTGACGTATGCACCGCTCCTGGTAAAGACCCACCGTATTCACCGGATCTTCAGTTTGGGATATAAATCGGCTGCGAAAGCGTCCTTTGTGACCCCCCGAGCACAGGTGATGATTGCTACTTGCGTCATTTCTGTACAGGTATGCTATGACACCTCTACGGTTATTTGCTCCTGAACATTACCCATCTGTATGAATTAGTTGGTGCTTTGAGCCCTTCAACCACATAGGGCAACTATATCAGTGCGACCACCGTTTTGATTGGCTAGCAATAGCACGGTTTTCATGAGTGTAATTATAGCTACCACACCTGTTTATTTGTACACTCAGTGTAACTCGATTAGATGTGTGTGTATGTGTGTGTGTGTGTGTGTGTGTGTGTGTGTGTGTGTGAGAGAGAGAGAGAGAGAGAGAGAGAGAGAGAGAGAGAGAGAGAGAGAGAGAGAGAGATGATTAAGCAATACTGTGTTAATTCCATTCATTTTGCAGTACCCTGTCTAAGTCATCTTCACTCTTGTCCTTGCAGATTCTGATCATGGGCATCACCATGGGCATTGACCCTCCTGTGCCCCAGGTGACCATGCCTGATCTGAGGGAGAAGCGGGTGAACAAGGCGTGCTACGAGTCTCAGTTCTGTTTCATTGCCTCCGTCTCTTTCAACTGTTCCTGATGGTTGTGTGCGCCGTTCACGGCTTCAAAACGCGCAACCTGCCGGCCAACTTCAACGAGGCCAGGTTCATCATGTTCTCCATCTACAGCACCGTGCTGCTGTGGCTGTGGTTTTTGCCCACCTACTTATCGACCACGGACATAGTGGGGAAAGACTGTGCATTGCTGCGGCCTTGCTTGTCAACGTGCTGTCGTCGCTGGTCTTCCTCTTCCTGCCTAAGCTATACTGTGTCTATTTCGTGCCGAAGGAGGAGAGATTATCCGCGTCAGCATTGAGCCGCAGGGGCATTTGGTTTTTGCATTGATGAGTCTTAATTCTGCCCCCCACCCGCCCTTTATCCGTGTGTCATGGGGTCGAGCTGACAGCAACAAGGTGCAGTGGAAGCCAGGACGCTGAGCAGTCTTTATCAACAGATCTGGTGCTCCATGGAACGACCACGCTCTCATGATGATAAATATTGTCTTTTCCTACACACTAAAGACCACGCCGTCGGACTAAGTAACATTGGAGCGATTTAAGTTCATTTTGTGGTCGCCTTTTATGGCTCTCATAACAGGTCAAAGTTGCTAGGGTATCACACACTACGGATATATATGTATAATTACCAGTCCTTCTTTCTTGCATCTGTTCTGCCTTAACGAAGTCGGGTCATCCAGCACTCTGAGTTACTTTTTTTGGTTTTGAACAGCTTTTTGATACATGTGTGTGTGTGTGTGTGTGTGTGTGTGTGTGTGTGTGTGTGTGTGTGTGTGTGTGATGTTACTGTTGCTGTCCTTTTCTACCCAGCTCACACTAATGGTGGGTTCACAGGATCGCAGAAGTTTGCAACTTTCCAAAGGTTGCAGATCTTTGTAACGTTTTGAAACCACCACCCCCCAAAAAACAACAACAACAACAACAAAACAACAACATAAAAACAACAACAACAAAAACGAAAAAAACACACGAATGACCAAAACATGAATTCAACCAAGCGTAGAAATGTACATACATATCTTGCAAGTCATATGTCGCAAATAGCCTTCTTGTTCTTATTTCACAAGTGTTGCCCCCGTCACAGCCCTCCGCAGGGCACTGGAGGACGAAGTGGCAGAATGTCGATGGGGGAGGTCCCGGGAGGAAGGGGGGCAACAGCATTCGCCACCACGACTCAACGAACTTGAGTCTCACCTCCGATCATAACTGACTTTTTGTGGACTTCTGAAAATCCCGTGTGGCTTACTCCGAAAGTCAAATCGAGCCGGGACAGTAAACAACTGACGAGAGACTGCTTTGTGAAAGCGACCACTGAATATGAATCAGACACGTGAACGCAAACTAACAATCTGCCTGTGTTGCCAAACAATCCATTGTGTACATGCAGTGACTGCTGTTGTAAACATGTTTCGCTTGCTTGGGTCTGCTGTGCCAAAGTCACGGGCCTTTCCCATAAAAGGGTCAATTTGAAAAAGAAGATACGCGCAGTTACAGTCACGGCAGATGGGGACTATTCGTCGCACAGCCTGTGGCGGGGTCCCCCGAAGGGATGCCGTGTATGTCTGATGTCCACCTCCTGTCTGGAATCTCAGGGTTATCATTTCATTCCCCTTTCCTATCTCCTCTTGTTTTTTTCTGCCTAGTCCTCTTTCTCTTTCTGTCTTGTAGTTTTTTCTGCTAATGGTCCAATCCCCTGACTTTTTTCCAAAAAACTCTGAAATACTTTTCGTTAAGGGTTAGCTTTTTTGTATGGCTCTTGTTGAGCAGCTACCCCCAGGGAGCCGGCTTCTCGCGCCGGAGGTGTTTAAACCAAGCTGCTCCACCCCTTTCACTCTTTTCTTACGTCTAGTTTCTGTCTACCGGCCCTTTCAACATATTTCATTCCAAAAACTCTCCCACGATCCTCCGTTTTCAGCTCCCTTTTTACAGCTTATTTCTACCAAACCGGCCTTTCTCCTGTTTTTATTACAACACAGCTCTTTTTATATAGTTTTTTGCTCTCTGCGGTCCCCTTTCAGACCCAGCATGTTTGCGGCTGCTTTTGGTCGGGGGAGGATGGGATCCTGGTGGCTGAGGTCCCCTGGGGCCCAAACCCGCTTCTTGGGCCCCGGACTTCCCCTAGGGGTGGTTGGGTTGGCCGACCCAACCCGGTGGTCGTGTTTTGCCCTAATTTCGATTAGAAGGCAGCGGCTGGGCAATCGGGGGATGGAATAAACTTTGTTTTTTTATCACCTGAGTATATTCGTTTACCCTGGTGCATTGCGGGAGTTTCCGCTTGTGTGCACCCTTTTTTGGGAAACGGTGGCGGGTGGGGACAAAACGAAACGAAAATTACTTAACATCAAAAAAAAAAAAAAAAAAAAAAAAGATAGGGATGACGATTCAGATACGGATTCCGACAATGAGATGTTCATGGAAAGTGAAACAAACTGGCCCAGATTTTTGATACTCGAGTCGACGAGTGAAGATCTCCCTCTGCAAAAGTTATCGCCTTTTGCAGTTCAGAAGGGTTTTCAATCTTTTGCCGAAATCCTGAAGAGTATCAAAAGACTGAGAGATGGCTCCTTCTTGGTGGAGTGCGGCAAAAGGACCCAGGCCCAAAACCTGCTCCAAACAAACCGATTTATTGACAGACCAGTCAAGGTTAAATTTCCAAAGCCCTAACTCCTTGGGGGAGTAATCAGGTGGGACCTCGTGACATGTCGGGGGTTTGAGACCGGGAAACTGAAGGGGTGGGTTGGGGTAACTCCAAAAAAGGGGGGAAGGTGATCCCCACCAACACTCTTTTCTTGACGTTGGGTTCCCCCGGGAACCCCCGAAAGAGTTTCTTCCTATCAAAAGGTGAAGGTGGCCTTGTTTGTTCCAACCCGATGCGTTGCTTCAACTGCAACAGTTTGGCCACACGAGCCAACGTTGCAAGGTTGCTGCGAAGTGTCCGGTGCGGAAAAGAAAGCATGAAGGTCATGTGAGGGACCCAAGCTGTGCTCTAATTGCAATGGTCCCCACGCTTCATCGGCTAAAATTGCCCGGTCTGGCAGAAGGAGAAAGAGTCATCGTGTCCGCGCTGAGAAACGCATATCCTTACCGGAAGCCAGACAGTTGGTTGAAGCCAAGATGCCGACTGTGATCTCTGTCGCTTCCACCAGAAGAGAGTCCAAATCTGTTGAATGTCAGACATCTTTAACCTGTTTTTTTCTTCTTCAGAACGTCCACTTAGGACGACTGAGTCTAACGTGCGTTCTTCTGTCGGACCCGGATCGGTATCGACCGGCACTCGGGGTTCCTCCGGGGAAATCGAGGACGGTATTGGCCGACGCCCGGGTTCCGTGAAGTCCGCTAAGTGTTCTTCCGAAAGGGGGTTTAGCCGATCCCCCCAAAAACGGCCTCTAGGGGTTCCACCAATCCCCACAGAGTGGCATCTAAGGGGTTTAGCGGCTCCCCCAAAAGCGCACCTAAGGGTTCAGCAGGTCCCTTAAAAATCGCGGCCTCGAAAGATGATTCATCATTTCAGGCGCTCACCCTAAGATGAGGGCGGATGGGGTCCGGTGGACGTCGAGGGTTTTTTCCCCCCGGCGCTCCGCTCCTTCCAGCAGGTCCCGGGGCCCCCCAGGGCCAAAAGTTCCAACAAGCAGAGCAAGGCGGAGAGGAACCTAGTTCTCTCCACCAGTACTCCCCTGTCAGATGACGAAATGGAATCGTATTTAATTCTTTAAAGCTGAAATAATGGTTTATTTCATTTTTCAGTGATTCTTAGAGGTTTTTTTAAAAAAACTTTAGGAGATAAATCCACTCGCAAGATGGTATAAAGGAGATTTATTGGAGTGCAGGAAAAATGTTTTTTTGCGTAACCCCCTTCTCTTTTTTCTGGTTTTTTTGGATAGTCCTTTTTTTTTCAAAAAAATGCAAATTTTTGTTGGAAATTAGGCGTCTTGATATGACTCCTGTTGGCAGCTAGGAGATGATAGTTGGTAGGTGGATGTGCGCTTTCCATTGGGACTGGTATTTCCAAAAATTTACATAACGTTTTTTTAATTTTTTATTATATTCATCCTTCCTTTTTTTCTTTTTTTTAACCTGGTATCGATAAATTAGACAGAATGGTCGCATATCAATTCCCACCCTTTTGCGCTCTCTAAACAGGGGAAAAATATTGAAGGACAACGGTTTGAAAATTGATTTGATGTTTATACATGGATTACTGTTTTTCGTTTGCGAAGTGATTGGGTTTCTGAATTGACTTGCAAAACATATATATATAATTTGAGAAAAGGTTTTCAGTTTGTTTTTACCCACTTCTTACACTGTTTAAAAAAAAAACTGAATACATATAAGTTTTTAAATGGACATATTTTTAACGATATTGTGTATCAAAAATGGTTTTCGCCCTGAGAAACCGTAATGGTTGAATGGGCGTAAAAAAACCAAATTTTTACTTACTTACTTGTTGAGCAGCTAGGGGATGATATGGTGGTGGTATGTGCAGCTTTCTCATTGCCTGGATTTGCCATTATGCATTTTATAAAAAATTTTAAATTTTATATTGTATCTGTCCATTTCCTTTTTTATTTTTGTTTAACCTGGGATCGATAAATTGACGGAATGGTCGACGACACCAGCATGTCCTAGCCTTATGTGCTCTTTTAACAGGGGTGATAGTGAAGGGACTAACTCTTCGAAAACATTTGTCTGATGTTTGTGTGTGTCTATTTTGTGTTTGCGAGGTGGTTGGTTTTGTGGATTGACTTGACAGAGGGTTGATATATTGGGAAATTTAGAAATTTTTTGACATGGTTTTATTTTGACCCGTGGTTAACAATAAAACCCAATTAAACCGGGGGGTGGGGCGGTGTTTGCGCCGTCTGCTGGCCCGCCGCTGACGTGATGAAGGCACTGGGAGACTGGAAAAGTGCCGCTTATCTCTCTTACCGTGACCAGCTACCAGAATCAATGCTAGACTATTAATAGTATCACAGAAGACAGTTTGCTCCAAAACTTCCAACACAATGACTCACCAGTTCACGTCTTCCCACTTGGGCTGAAGAAGGGACGCATTCATTTCCTTCATTATTGGGAGAAATCCCCAAAACTTGATCGGTTTTGGTATACTAGTCAAGTGGTTTGCGAAGGAATTAAATGCCTCCTGTTAATAAGTTTGACTGTGGCTGACCCGTGGCTCGTCAATTTGCTGTCTCGTCATTGTGCTGTTGTGTTTCTTGTGGACGTTGTACATTTGTGAAAGTGTGCATACAAGTGTATGAAGATGGCAGCGAAGTGTATTCTGTTTGTGGTGGTTCTACCTTCTGTGTGACTTTGTGCCGGCGGGTTTTCTTTGAGGGTGAACACGGACATGAGCGACCCGCCATCTTGCATAGGTACACACGTGAGTTTTTGTTCTCCTTCCAACGCCACACACCGTGCCCCGATTTGAAACTGAACCTTTGTGACATTGTTTAAGTGATTGGAAAAGAGAAAAAGAGCAAGAAGCGTGGATGGGGGAGGAGTGAGAGAGCGACTGAAAAAGCGTGGTAGCAGACACCCCCTTCCCCCTATTACCCTGTCAAATGTACGCGCCCTCCAGAATAAAATGGATGAATTGACGGCACTTGTTCGGTTTGACGGCGACTTTCGACCAGCAACTTGTGTGTTTTACTGAGACATGGCTCACAGAGGACATTGATAACATTTTAGTTCCTGGTTTTCAACAATACGTGCAGACAGAGACAGTGATAAAGCGCAGAAGAGTGTGGGTGGTGGTTTTTGCATTTTTGTCAGTGACAGTTGGGCGACACAGTACTGCGTGCGTGAACGAGTGTGTACCCGTGACTTTGAGCTGCTGACCGTGTCATTCCGCCCCTTCTATTTACCACGTGAAGTTGGTCAAATCCTGTCATTCTTGTTTACGTTTCTGGCCCTGATTTTAAAACGGCGGCCGAGAGAATAACAAAATTTCAACGAGGCGGTTTCGAGGTCGGTCGACCAGCCTGTTTTTATTTTGGGTGACTTTAATTCCTGTGACCTACCCCCCACCTTCCCACCCTCCAGCAGTACATCACCTGTCCAACCCGTCTAAACAGAACAATCGATTTGTGTTATGGAAACATCGAAGCGCCTACAGCCTGTGTGCAGACCACCTTTGGGACGATCGGATCACAACGTTGTTGATTTGTTGCCAACGTACAGACAGAAAGTAAAGACGAAGGAACTCAAACAAAATCGTGTCAGTTATGGACTCATGATAGTATAGAGGAACTCCGTGGCTGTTTTAAACGACAACTGGGATTTTTACTGATTACTGATCCTGACGAGCTTGTGACACGGTAACATCGTATGTGAAATTTTGCAAGAGACTGTAATCAAGACTAAATCAGTGCATGTATATCCAAACAACAAACCATGGGTAACCAAAGACTTAAAGGTACACCTGAATCAAAAGAAATTTGCTTTTTTGAAGGGCAAAAAAGGGGGAATATAAAGAAAAAGAGAAAAAGTTCAGAAAAAATTGGGTAGACTCCGATATAAAAACAAGGTAGAAGAAAAATTTAGAACTGGTAATGCTAGAGAGGCATGGAGCGGTCTCAGGGCGATGATGGGCAAGCAACAGACCAAGCACTCCTTGCCTCATTCAGCTAACTCGGTTGATACTGCCAATGAGTTGAATACTTTTTACGCTCGCTTTGATGTTAGGAACTTCAGTGAGGACTGTGCCACACTGTGCGAGATTACTGAGCCAGAGCAGCTTGACCTTTCTGAGGCTGATGTAGTCAGTCACCAGCTTCTCCCGACTGAACTCGCACAAAGCCTCTGGCCCAGATGGACTGAAAGGTAGGACTTTGAAAAACTGTGCGACTCAGCTAGGCAAGATTTTTACTTTAATTTTTCAACTATTCTTGGACTCACATGTTATGCCTCGTGCTTGGAAAACTTCCACAATAATACCTGTGCCCAAGAAAGCGACACCCCTTCAACTGAATGACTACCGCCCTGTAGTGGGGGGTGGGGGGGGGGTGCGTGTGTGTGCATGTGTGCGTGCGTGTGCGATCGTTTTTTTGTTTGTTTTGTTTTTCTTCTGTGTGTGTGTGTGTGTGTGTGTGTGTGTGTGTGTGTGTGTGGTGTGTGTGTGTAAATTTAAATATATATATATATTTTGCCTGGATTTAATGTTGCCTCATAAATGCTGTTTATATATTATATGTTGCGGTCGATTTTAGTGTTTTGATGTTTACTTAAGGAATGATTGTTTTATTATAATATTTATTGAACGTTTTCAGTTATTGGTGAGCCAGAAGAATAATGTGTGTGTGAGTGTGTTTGTGTGTGTGTGTGCCTGTGTGGGTGCCTGGATTTAATATGTTACTTCATAAATGCTGCCTATAATCTATATGTTGTGGTCGATTGAGTGTTTCGATTTTAACGTTTTATTGTTTAAGGAATTTTGTTTTATTGTAATTCATTGAATGTTTTAAGTTACTGGTGAGCCAGAAGAAGAATGTGTGTGTGTGTGCGTGCGTGCGTGCGTGCGTGTGTGTGTACATTGTTATTGTTAAGTATTCCTTGTATTTGAGCGGTTTTTAGCTCCGTGTTTTATTGAGTTGTTGATGTTTTATTGTTAACTGTATTGAATGTTTTTTTATGTAAATGACGAGCCAGAAAGCAAATTTCTCTACATAGAGACAATAAAGTTGTATTGTATTGTATTGTATTGCAAGCCCAACTTGAAAAATATGAGTTCGTGTAATTAACGCGTGAATATGTTTGTCAGTGTTGCGTGAGAATGCAAGCAGAAAAGAGAGGGTCAGTGAATGCGTGGGTGTGCAGGTGCTTGTGTGAATCAGTGTGCGGGCAGTGGTCGTTTGGACGAGACCAGTATGACATCAACATAGTGGAATGGAGGGGTGGTGACGGAAAGAAGGAGCGTGGGGGGTCTGCAAAATGAAGAAAGGGGGATGTTACTTAAAAAAACTGGAAACATGGCGATTCCATTTCTCGTAGCTTATTGGAGTTACGTCATATGTGAAACGCGCATGCCCGGTAGTACCATACCACGCTTTCTTGGCGGCTATGACTACGCGTGTCACGCCCCTTTTGCTCTGTTAAACTATTTTAATCTAGATCTAGATTAAAATTAAGCCATCACTAGATAGAGGTAAACCATCACTAAATATTTCTTCGTTTGCGACCGCGATTATTCGTTTGTTAAACCAGAATTGCATATTTCGGGGGGCGCAGAGTCCATATTCACAATGGCTGAGGATCGAATCGATCATGACAATGACGAAAGGGCGTTACTGGAAGACTCCTGCGAAAATCAGAAAGAAAAGCAATGTAGCACAGGTGTGCACAGACATAAGACAGAACCAATTTTTATTCCAGACAGGACATACTTCTTAGATCTCGAAACTGGTTCAACACAAATACACACATTTACAGGTTAGCCTCGGAATGAACTGTCACAAATCTGAAACAGAACGAGGCCCAGAGCGCTCGTGCAGAATCAACCAACAAGGGAGTTAATGTGCACTCGAAATACGTAACGTAACTCTCACCTGGCATGCTACTCCACCAGAGCTACATTCTCAAAAAAGGCTGCCCCCTAGTGGCATATATGCCGTACATTTCAGACACACTCGTATTAATTGTGTGTATTTGTGTGTTTATATTTTGAACCAGTTTCGAGATCAAAAGACTATGTCCTGTCTTGAATAAAAATTGGTTCTGTCTTATGCCTGTGCACACCTGCGTTGCCAAGTATGCCTGAAATGTAAGACATATGACCTGGGGGGCATACTTTATTTATGTATCTTTATGTTGTTTATTTATTTAATATGATTATTAATGTCTTTATTTTTAGTTGTTGTTGAGGATGCACCTCTGGTGGAGTTTATGTACCTTGCATTGATATGCATGCCAGGTGTGAGTTACCATAGGCGGCTTAGGTCTTTGTTGTTGTACTTCTGTTACGTATTTCGTACTTGTATTTCGAGCGCTAATGAACTCCCTTGTGTGTTGATTCTGCACGAGCGCTCTGGGCCTCGTTCTGTTTCGGATTTGTTACAATCGGCTCTGAGGCTAACATGTAATATGTGTGTATTTGTGTGTTTATATGTTGAACCAGTTTTGAGATCAGAGGACTATGTCCTGTTTGTCTTATGTATGTGCACACCTGTGTCGCCGAGTATGCCTCAAATGTAGGGTATATATGCTCTGGGGGGCATCCTTTTTTGAGGATGTACCTCTGGTGGAGTTTATGTACCTTGTACTTACACGCATGCCAGGTGGGAGTTACCGTAGGCGACTTAGGTCTTTGTTGTAATTGTACTTGTGTTACATAATTAACTCCCTTGTCTCTTGATTCAACTACGTAATTAAATGTGACGTAAAATGTGACGTAAAATGTGATCCCTATGAACCAATCTGAGCCTTCCTATCTGTTCTATTCGGCCTGGGCGAGAAAACGCCCAGAAAAAGCTGCTGCAGGGTTAATATTAGAGGACAGGTGCCATTTTGTTCAGCTGATGTTTGACACTTGAGCGTATTTAAAGTCTGTGGAACGGAGCTGATAAACGACTAACGACTTTGGGTATGTACAATGGGACGGGGCAAACTCGGACGACTAGGACAACTTCGGACACAAACTAGATATAATCAAAGCTGCGCGTAGCTTACGATCTTTCATATAATATAGATTCTAGATCTAGTCTCGAAAACATCCTCCGGTGCTTCAGTCGCGTTATTTTTGCTAGGATACGCGCCTTTTGACGGTATGCCTACTAGTCCGGTTTTAGCGATAGCTGTATCACTGACTGACTGAGCCGTAACTGTATTTTTGTGAAGCTGGCGTCTGTTTGAATGCAACTGAAGTGAGTTCGTTCACAGTTTGAGCAACATCACGCGATTGTCTTCTCTTGAATATCGGCGTGCTTCAAACTTCTGTGCATGTAGTTTACCATTCGCCCATAAACCATAATCGAGCAGAACGTGATGTGTAGTTCACATTTTATATACTTGATTTTTTTTTTTAAAGACCAACCATGAAACTTGAAAGTGAAAGGTTTAAAAGACATTTTTTGTTCACGTGTCGGGAACGATAATTACTTTGGCGAGCAGACGACGCATCCGCCACCCGATGTTATCGGAATGTGCGATTGAAAAAAAAGACAAAAAAGAAAAAGAAAAAAAAAGAAAAAGAAAAAAAGAAAGACAAGGAAAAAAAAAAGACAAAAAAAAAAAGACATCACTGTCGTCTGAGCTTCGTTTCACATTTTGGGATTATTTTTGCTTCTGATCAACAGATTTTTCTTTCTCTTGAACTACTGCCAACCACAAAGTGTGAAGGGTGTATTTCGTCTCTCCATGTTCGTGTACGTATTATGTGTTAGATCCACTGATTTTTTCCGTTTCGTTTACTTTGTTTGTATACATATAATATTTAATGATATATATGAAAGTGAGCAGGAGCCACAGTATACATTCCCACATTCCCACCATATGGTTCTATGAGAGAGGCGGGGGAACCCAAATGGGGGAAGGAGTAAGAGCAAAAATCCTAGGAATAGGAGATCTAGATAAGTAACACAAAACAGAAACAAAGAACCACTCGCGTCATCTGAACAGGAGGAGAGAAAATGAAGATATAGAAATTTCAAGCAATACATTCTTATTCTCAGTGACGAAGATTCCAACATTGACACCACCACTATGACTGAGAAAGGCGGGGGAGCCGCAATGGGTGAAGGGGAAGAGCAAAAAACCGAGGAGATCTAGATCTAGATGGTAAGAAAGAAAAACGAAACAAAAGCAAAGCGAACAGGAGGAGAGAAAGCGCACGCATCATGCGAACAGGAGGAGAGAAAATTAAGACACAGAAATTTCAAGCAATGCCTTCTGATTCAGTCTCAATGACGAGAGAAATGGAAGAATAACAGAGCAATACAATAGAAAAGCAAACATCTCATTTAACATTGCTAGTATTTCGGAGGATCGTGCATATATTTTGCTTCTGATGACCCAGCAAAATAAACAGAAAAGCGTTGTTCACCTTTCAGTGTAAATGTAACTGTAACAAATGTTGACAAAATAAATCAAGTTGGTAATCACATCACATCATAGCTCGATCTACATGACAAGAGGTGTGAGTCCAAGTTGGTCATCAGCATAGTTTGGGTTTTGTTACCCATTCAAACCTGTCTACCTACATAATGTATGTAAGCTTTACCTCACACTTCTTTAGGCTGTAAATTTGCCTTACTTCTTTAGGCTGTAAATTTGCCTTCTCTGATTAATGCTGAGACTATGTATATGAAGGCTTTAGCTCTGTCTCTTTCTTATTCTAGAGTTATGATTGTTTGAATGATGCTACCATTGAAGACTGCATAAGTTTGGCTTTTTTCTCTTTTAAACTTATCTACAGGGATATTTACACATCACCTCAAATATTGCTAGACGGTATTTATTCTCTGATTAATGTTGAATATGCTGGTACCAGAATCATGACTACATCTCTTTCCATTCTATAGTTATAATTGATCTTATGATGCTACCACCAAAGACAGAACAGCGGACATTGTGAAAATCTGAAATTTGCGCATTTTGGCACGCTGTAGTTCCAATATTTGAGTGAGGAGCAGTACTCGAAAGGTCGTGTGTATTCTACGTAGTACAAATACTGAATAACTGAAGTTGTAGGAATAAGTGAGTGATAATTTGTATATTAGAGGCATGCAAAAACGGCATTTCGTACAATGTGCGTAAAACGCCTAAATCATGTTTATACTTGAGAACCTGTATCTCAGAACCTATTACAGATAAATGCATGGAATTTGGCAAGTGCACTTTCCTTGTGGTTCTCTTTAATATGATATACGTATGGATTATATTGTCTCTGTTTGAACATTTGGCGGGACCTGCCTATTAGAAATACATAAATTGAACAAGAGAAGCCCCAAATCATTCACATTCTTTGAAAATGCTTTTCGCTTTTCTCCCTTTTCTTCGCCTTCTTTTTATTGATTAATTATTTATTTTAAGAATGGCCAAGGCAAGAAAACAGAGAGAGTCCCGCGTGCCGTGGGCGCATTTCTGAAGTCTCCGTTTAGGTACAATACAGGTCACTTTCACGTGCGATTGTATTACACCAAGTCACTTAATCAACCACTGGTTGAGTTTCCGTAACAAGCTACTGATTGTACGATACATTGGTTACGGCACAACTGTTTTGTTTAACTCAGTTGCAAGCATAAACCCAGAGCTGTAGCCTACACGGCGCGCAGACCTAGAGCAAGAGAGATTACAATTTTTCATTTGATAGTCCCTAGATCTAAATTCATTATGGCAATAATAGTGACAACGTCTAAGGATTGCATATTCAAAGTATCGACTCTCTGGCCTTTATTTAAAGTTTCACGTAAATGAGACTGCAGTGCTGCCTAGGTAAGACGCGGTGATGGCGACCACGTGAAGATTTGTACAACCATGCACAGAACAGAATAAACTGAACGGATATTCTTCTAGACCTGGCAGAAAATGGACAGGGCTCATGTTGAAGTCTATAGTGTTCACTGTTTGACAGAAAAAACAAAAACAAAAAACAAATAACACTAACAATGGCACTTACCCGCCAAATGTTCAGTAGGGAAGTCGACATACTTCTCTTTTAACTACTGGAGTAATATCCATCCATCAGGGGGTACTTTTTGACACCTTACCTACAAAGAACCGATCCACACTGCTCCATCTCCCGACCACCCACAATAGTTAAGATTAGTGACGAACTTATAATTATAATAACGGAAATGTGTACAGTCCATCATCTATCATGAGCACGATCCGATTTTTTAAAATAATGGTGGGGGGGGGGGGGGGGGGGGGGGGGAGTGGCGCAACACTGTCATTAGATAATTTTCTGTGTTACGTATCAATTCAAGAAACAGATCGTTTGATGTTATACGAGTTATTTGAGCGTTTTGCTCTTCTCTATCTCTCAGCCACCCACCACTGCTGATGAGCACACCGGGGGATGACAGGACGACCCGGCCCCAGTTCTGTGTGGCTCCTCTTCTTCCTGCTGCACGACATCTCCGTGTCAGGGAGCGGACGACTCCGGCCCATCCCTGACTTGCCAACCGTTAACTTCAGCCGGCTGGGAGACCTCAATCTGGGTGTGGTGCTCTCCATACACAGGTTTGATAAGAAGGCCCTGTGTAGTAATGCTACTACTGACCTGGACGTTCTGCAGCGCCTCGAGTCCATCGTGTTCGCCGTGGAAGAGATCAACAACCGCAGCGACCTCCTTCCCAACGCCAAACTCGGCTTCATCGTTGTGGATGCCTGTTACAAAGAACTGACCACACTGGCCAGGGCGCTTCACTTTGTCCAGACTACAAGCAACTCCTGTCCGGTTAGTTGCCATAGGCAACAACTCTTTCGATAGCTATGTATACACTAGTGGCTAAACGTTAGCTGGCAGTTGTGTGGATTTTGACATCCCGTCAACCGCACGGGGCCATCTGAAGACGAAAAGTGGATACAAGCATCTCGTGTAGTGTCAGTAGCTACAAGCAGCAATTGCACTTCTGAAATATCTCTCGTAGTGTTAGTAGCTACAAGCAGCAACTGTACGACCAGTGGTACGATACAAGCAAGTCCCTTAGGTCTGGTGGCTGTAAGCAGCGCCTGTATGGCTGGTGAGTAAAGGAGGTAGTGAATACAAGCAACTCTAGTAGTGTTAGTGGCTACAGGCTGGTGAGTAAAGGAGTTATACTGAATACAAAAAAACTCCAGTAGTGTTAGTGGCTATAAGCAAGGCCTCTATGGCAGATGCTTACGAAGTCTGTTAGTAGCTACAAGCAACTCCTCTAGGGTCAGCGGATACAAGCAGTACCTGTATGAACAGTGGGGCAGAGCCGGTTAGCGGATACAAGCAACTCCTGTAGTGTTAGTGGATACAAGCAGTACCTGTATGGGTAGTGGGACGGAACGAATTGGTGGACATAAGCATTGGCTAGTGGGACGGAACGAATTGGTGGACATAAGCATTGTGTGTTGTGTTAATGGCTACGAAGTCTGTTAGTAGCTACAAGCAACTCCTTTAGGGTTAGTGAATATGGCTAGTGGGATGAAGCCGGTTAGTAGATATAAACAACTCCTGTAGTGTTAGTGGCTACAATCATACAAGCAGTACCTGTATAGCTGGTGTCTTAGACTTCCGTTATTGGCCACAAGCTGGCTACATACGCTCTTCGTGAAGCATGTGTTGTGTTCAGCACTTTCATACGCTGTCTGTGAATTATGTGCCGTTTTCAACTCTTACGTACGCTGTCTGTGAAGAATGTGTCGTGTTCAACACTTACACACGCTGTCCGTCAAGCATGTGTCATTTTCATCACTTACATACGCTGGCCGTAGAGCATATGCCTTGTTCTACCTTTACATACGCTGTCTATGATTCATTTGACATGTTCAACATTTACATACGCTGTCAATGAAGCATGTTTGGGTTCATTTACATGTATACGCTGTCCATAAAGCATAATTCTGCTCAACGTTTACATACGCTGTCCGTGAAGCATGTTTCTGTTGATTTACATTTCTGTTTATTTCCATGTTTACGCTGCTGGTAAAGCATGTTTCCGTTCAACATTTACATAGGCATGAAGCATGTCAGTTTCCTTTCAATACTTTTTTCACTTCAAGGGCGAAGAGGCCAGTGTGCCAGCAGCGTCTACAGTGGCTGTGATTGGTACAGAGAGAAGCTCACTCACAATGGAGCTGGCCGCCATGTTGTCCCTGTTCAAGGTTCCTGTGCTGAGCTACTTATCCTCCAGTGTCTCCCTCGACGACAAGAACACATACCCCTATTTCTCCAGAACTGTTCCCTCTGACGAAATGCAGGTCAGTTAATATGCGAGTTGGGAGAGACGGAAGGGAGGTATGAGAGGGAGTAATTTGTATGTGTGTGCGTGCGTGCGTGTGTGTGTGTGTGTGTGTGTGTGTGTGTGTGTGTGTGTGTGTGTGTGTGTGTGTGTGTGTGGAGAGAGAGAGAGAGAGAGAGAGAGAGAGAGAGAGAGAGAGAGAGAGAGAGAGAGAGAGAGAATACAAAATTTTACTGATATAAGCCCATAGCCCCTTTCAATGGAGGGAGTTACATGTTCAAGGCTTTCAAATCGAACTAGCGGAGCTCTTATGGTCCCAATATCAGGTGGATACTGTAAAATGGAATGAAGGCATGACGTTTTGCACAGATAATTATGATCCTATCGGAACATTTTCAGGCACATAGGCATCTTGGCACTGACCTCCTGTGGCTATAATTAGCAAAGCAGTTAGGTCACCCTACACGTACTGACAGCATCACCCAAACTACAGTTCAAAACTCTCTCTCTTTCTCTCTCTTTTTGGTAATCAACATCATTTGTGATCTTACACACAAGCACTATGCTTCAGAAAGACCTGTCTGGTCCATTCAGATACTTGGATTTCCTGAGACTATAACAATATCCGTAATTAGGTCATAGAAATCAAACATTTTTAATCCCGGAACTATTAAAATCTGTTACTGAAATTGTTTTGAAACTAAAGCATGAAATTCTGTCAGATGCAGTGCTCCGAGAACATTTTCGGCCTGAAAGATACCCCGAATGTCAGGATACCTTTATCTGTTGTCTGCAGCAGTGCTTACTGCAATTAGGTCTCTTTAAGTGGGCGAAAACGTGTCCACACAACTGATCCCTATTTGCCGGAACTCTTATGTTCACAGTATCCGGTGGATACTGCAAAATGGAGCGAAAACATGAAGTGTTGCACACTTGTATGATTCTATCTGAACATCTTGGCACTGACCCCAGATGGCTATAATTAGCCATGTAGTATGGTAACCTGGTATGTTCTGACGGTGTCACCCAAACTGCGGTTCAAAACTCTTTGTTGTTGTTATCAACATCACTTGCGATCTTTCACGCGAGCATTAGGCTCCAGTAAGGCCTGGCTGATCCATTCAGACACTTGGATACCCCGGGACTAATATTGAAACCATAATTAGGTCACACAAAACAAGATTTTGTAATTCGGACTATTAAAATCTGTCAGAGAAATTGTTTTGAAAATTAAAGCACGAACTTTGCGCAGATGCAATGCTCCCACCACATATGTGCAGGGCTGTGCACAGCAAGTTGCCTTGAAGCTTTTACATCTTCCTCTGCACACTTGTTCGCAAGTACAGCGAATCCGTTTATAGCAAAATTCTTGAGCCTTGGGTGGGAGCCTACAAAGGCCGCCACGCCTTTTTCTCTATTTTGTTTTCCACACAACAAATGCTCCACGGCAGAAGAAGCTGAGCGCCAGGGCGTAAGTTTTGTCGGACATTGCCCGCACGAATGGTAGCTAGGCCTAGTCACTACAACGAACTGAATGCACAAGCCGAAGGACACAGCTGGAAATCAAGAACTAGAGCCTAGTATTTCAACTGCGGATTTTTTGTCTCCATCTGTGTTTGCCACTGTTCGGAGCTGACAGCATGATCAGGCTCAAACTGCACATAAGAATGGAAGGCACGCTGCTGCAGAATATGCAGCGCTGCAGCTATAAGCTGGTGGGCATGTTCTGTCCTTGCAAGATAAGATGCTTTCACAAAAGATTCTGCAACATAGTTGTGATTGCGCTTGGCCAACCAGAACCACTCAACCACTCTCCCGGCCCACCTCAAAATACCCCCTCCCCCTTTCCATCTGCTCGACATGACTGGTTTGCAGTGTCCTTGGAACAGAGGCATAAACCGTTCTGATGGCGGACATGGCCCTGGAAGAGCGTGTGTGTAATCAGCAAGCAGTTGTGATACGCCATATTCGTGCCTTGAAACGAGTCATTTGCTGTTGTGGAGGAGGGGCTGTTGTCTAAGTTGCAGACCACGGCTGTTGTGAATATTTTTAGAATGTATGTCTGCACAGCATGCAATGTTCTGGTCAAATTCTCCACATAATTTGTGTGCGGTTCTTCAGGCTGAAATTTTAAACACCTGAGAAGGAAATGCCCCGGACGAATACCCCCAAATTAAAGAAGGCATCAACAAGTCGTCTCTTTCTGGTTTCAGCATGGATTTTTAAGCCCAGCAAAAATGGGAACGGAAGTTTCTTGTCTCCTTTGTGTCTATGGCTGTTTAAGCAAACGGAACCAGTACTTTATACATTTCGATACGGTTGTGATCCATAAGGGATATCTGCCAAGTTCTCAATAAACAATGTTATTCAGCGTTTTATCGAGTACATGCAAAAACCGTTTACTGGAATGCAAATTGACCCTTTCAATTTGGTCAAACTTATCCATGCCCTATAACTCCGCTCCATAAAATAGAATGGGGACAACTTGTGCATCAAAACGTTTGAAGAATATTTCAGCGGAGTTACAGTCGGTTCTGTTTTAAGTAGCAATAATTTATATAATACTTTTCTGCTCTAACAGTCATGTCTTCCACTGCAGCAGAAAAACAAAACCTTGCAGCCCAGTTACAGCCTGCTGTAAGAGCAGAAAAGTGTAAGGCAGCAGAAAAACAGCCTTGCAGAAAAGGTCAGCCCCAAATAGGTATAAGAGTTTGCTACCACTAGTATATTTCCATTATGAATCCACTGATATAAGCGTAATGGTTGACTGGGCGTAGAGCACCATGTTACTTACTACTTACTACTCTCCAGCACCCCAAACGCCCCCTTTTCGGAACACTACTACATTAGACTTGTCTGTGTTTACTGCTAATCCTACTCTTTGGGTTGCCTCTTGCAGCACATTCTGCTGATTTTGTAGCCCAGTTACAGTCGATGAAGTTAGGGTAAGGTCGTCCGCAAACAGAAATAGAAACAGTTCTATCTCTGCTGGACCAAGAGAGACTCCTTGTTCACCCTTTTCTTAGATTTCATTTATGAGTTCATTTATCAGCATAGAAAACAGTACTGGGCTCGAGATACACCCCTGTTTCAGGTCTTGAAAACATTTGAGTCACTTAAACTGATTTACTCATTACGCAAGCTTGCACTGTGGCGTAAACGCCACCAATAATCCTAAACATTTTACCCCTGACTGCAGATCTAAATAGGACCATCCATAAAGTACCGCGGTCTACAGTGTCATATACCTTTTTGAAATCTATAAATGCCACATACAGTTTAGCGTTTTTCAATGACTGCATACAAAGTAAACCTGTGATCGGTGGTTGAACAGCCGTTACTGAAGCCTGCCTGGGCGTCATTAAGGATATAATTACTCTCAGTCCAATGCCTCAGTCTACTGTTGATGATATGGATGAAAACGTAAAATACTTAGCGGTGAAATAGCTCTATAATTGTCCGGGTTATGCTTATCTCCTTTTTTATGCAATGGAATAATTATTGCTTTGGACCACTTCTCCGGGAGTATACCCTTATCGAAGAGTACACTAAAGATATTCTTCAAATATGGAACGATCATTGGTTCTGCCACTTTCTGCCAAAATACACTCCGGACCCGCTGATTTCATAATAATAATAATAATAATAATAATACTAGGGAACTTATAAAGCGCTTTCGGAAACTCACAGCACTTTACAACTTAAAGAAAAAAATACATAATTATACAAATCAATGGTATAGAAGCATACAAAACATACAAAATTAACGAACATTTTCATACAAAGCATGGCAAAAACACACGCACACAAGATCACGCGCATATGCGTGCGCGCGCGCACACACACACACACATACAAGATCGCACACACACACAATGCCAATAAAGAGCACAAGCACGCGCGCCGGCTCACCCACACACATAACTGAGAAGGACATGGGGGGGGGGGGGGGGGGGGGGGGGGGGTTAAAGACTAATTTGAGAGCAAGGGCTAGACGAGCTGTGATAAAATGAGAGAGAGAGAGAGAGAGAGAGAGAGAGAGAGAGAGAGAGAGAGAGAGAGAGAGAGAGAGAGAGAGAGAGAGAATGCGCTGCAGAAAAGCTATTACTGGTCAAAATACAGCTTGAAGAGGTACGTTTCAAGGCTAATTTTGAAGGCAGAGAGGGAGGGCTGTGACGGAGAGCGAAAGGAAGAGAATTTCAGATTTGGACAGCAGAGAAGCAAAAGGCACGACCACCATGCTGTTTTCTTTTTTTTAAAGGGGATGCGAAAGGTTATGTCATCCGAAGAAGAGCTCAGAGACCTAGAAGGGAAGTAGATCTGGACAAGTTCAGCCAAGTACTAAGGGGCAGTGCCAGTGATGATTTGATAGCAGAGACAAGCGATTTTGTATTTAATTCTCTGTCCTATGGGGAGCTAGTGCAGTTGCAGAAGAGGTATGGAGTGATTTACCCGCTTTCAAGTACCTGATTGCTTTTCTTACTTCTTGCTCGCTTATTTCACAGTCTAGTATGTCACCTATTCACAACTCTCCGCTCGCAAAGTCCTTATCCTAGAACGGTCTGATTACGAAACAGTCTACAGATTACCATGCCACAAATCGCGCCGATATAGCCGTAATGGTTGACTGGGCGAAAAACAAAGAACAACAACAACAACAAAAGTAACTTACTATACCACAACATAATTATGTGCCTTACATCCGTTCGGTCCACAGGCTATGGTTATTGTCGACATCCTGCGGCACTTCGGCTGGAAATACGTCTCCATCGTGTACTCTGAAGATAGTTACGGCATGGGAGGCTTCAAGGCCATTCGGGAAAGGCTGGAGAACTTCGATGGCTTTTGTCTGGCTGTCACGTACATGCTGAACAAAGAAGTTAATTCCTCAAAATATGAGGTGGGCGCTTGCATTTTGTACCTCGTTCAGTGTAATGTGCATGGCATTTCCCTTGTGGCATGATCTTTCTTCATACGTGCATGTACTCACAAGTAAGAATTGTCTAGTCAATCTACGGTTTCGAGTAAACAAGCAACATGGATAAATCTGTTGACATTTGCTTCACAAAAGTATGCTTATTGTCACATATAAAATAGGACAACCAAAGCCTAGTAGAACATGTATAAATTTCGATTTGAAGCTGTAAAATATTATCCTCATAATATTGAGACCATTTTGGCCTCCGGTAAGTAGATTGTCTTTTGTTTCTGTGTCTCTCGTGCTGGACATCACAAAAATAGCCACAATATGTCATAATTATTCTTTACCTTCTCCTATTTTACGTTTCTCAAAGCATGTTGGCCTAGATGTGCATTTGGTAGGTTATCAAAAAACAAAACAAAACAAAAGCAGATTTGTCAATGCCTGAATCGGGAAAGGTTTGTGGAGTTCAGCTCGGCTTATGCACTGAGATGGAATAAAGTTATAGACTGCCGAGATGGCACAGGACGAGTGGGTCGTCTTTGTAAGTGATTGACGGTCCTTGTTGATTTACCGACTGACTGTAGCAGACGATTATTGTTGCGCGAGTACAATGTTTGTCTATTAATCTGATTTGTAAAAAGTATGGCAACACATTCTAGTCACAATTCTTACAAAATTGGCATGACTGGTCATCTGGGGGAAAGTAGTGAAGGGTTCCGCAGTAAGCTCTAAGCCCCCTTCTCTCATCGCAAACTTTCCGTCTGACCACCATGAGGTACGATGCTAACAGGTGAAATGCACGATGATTCGAGTCTGGTGAATGTTTTTTTTTTTTTTTCTCCATTTTATCGCATTATGATTTAAGTTTGATGTTAGCATTCAAGTAAATGTTGTTTCATTTGATTGGAGCTGCAGATGTATTTTGTCGTCAGTAGGCGTGCGTCGTGAATTATTTTGACGGTTTTGTTCAAAAGCTAGCTGTCTTTCGTTCCGTTGCTCTGCTTCAGTTTGTGGAGCAAGTAGGAGAGTCACTTTTCGAATTTTCGCGTGGAATATTAGTTGAAGCGTTCTGACTGGCTGAAGCTTCTTGGAAACTTCTATTGCTGGCGTGGGACATTTCTCTTTCTAAAATGTGCGTAAAGAATTGCGTTGGTGGTCGCTTTTTAGCTTAACGTTTTACGCACAGTGTTTCCTTCATGCTGCCGTCGGTGCCATGAACTCACCGAAAGCAGTTATGTTGTTGTTGTTTTATAGTTTTTTATAGGTTTTCTTGGGGGGAGGGGGCATGATTACCCAAGTGGTTTCCAGCCTAGAGTACCAATTTAATTTTGACATAATTATGTTAATTGACAGGATACAGGAAAGAATAACGCTGAAGGTGATGATACATACATTGTCAGCGTTCTGGCGGCAGTCAGGTCTGCTGGTAACAGTGTCACAGTGTAAGAAATACAAACTCGTTCATCTTGTGCGTTCTTGCCAAAAGCCAGTCTGATAGTATCTGCTTTTGATCACACACACACACACACACACACACACACACACACACACACACACACACACACACACACACACACACACATCAGTATTCAGTGGCGACAAAAGATTTAGCTATGCACGGGGCTCGCCTGCCCTTGCCGTTCACTTATTTTATTGACGGCTGCGAAATGACGTCACGCCAGTTCGGTGTAGGCCAGTATTCTGTGCCTTTTAACAGAAATAAGTGTTCGTTACTCATCGATATAGCCTGATTTAATAATAAATAAAAGTAATACTAGATTACAGACTTGCCTCTCCGTCCCATAATGCAAGCACCCCGAACAATCGATTACGAGGAGTGCACTATTTCTAATGACAGTTGGGCTGGAAAACATGAACGCCGAATTGACCATATGATTTACTTGATACTTTCACATTTCCTCGAAGTACTCTTCCCTTTTTGCTATGCAATTTCAACTTTTTCAGCTACACCTTACATACTTTCTAGTACTGTGATGAGGAGAAAAGTCATGAGCTCTGAAATGACAGATGTTGACACACCATGTATCCATTAAAAACCTCCGCCCTACCAGTTTCTGCTTCCTCACCTGAAAAAAAAAGTTTTAAAAAGTCGCATAGGCCATAGTGTGGACTCTAGGGTGTATGGGTGAAAACATGAACATTTTGCTCGTCTACACAGGACACTGTGACCAGGCTTTGTGAGTGCTGGCGTTATCACCGAGGAGAAGGTTTTCTTTAAGGTGTCAACGGTTCTCTGGCGTCACGGTTGCGTCACATTACAATCTGCAACACCAAGCTCGCTGTAAAACTCAGTCAATTCCTCGTGAAGTTTGACAGGATTGTCTCTAATGAAACGTAGAAACCAATGAGTTCCTTTCTTTGCTCCATTTTGTTAAGCACACGTCAGAACATCATGTAATGAATGACGTCAGATCTCTACATCGGCTGCCTATTTCTGCTTGAAAATATGGACACTAAGAAAACAAAACATCAGCTTTTCTTTGATCTAATTATTTGGTAGGTTTTTAACATATTTTGAAAGTTACGCCTCATCTGTTATCAGAAAAGGTACAACGGTTGTATTACGTCACGCGACCTCGTTTTCCCCTAGTAGGATTAGGAATTTCGTGTCCTATTTTATACATAATACTTTGTGGGTATACCAAAGTGTAACACAGCTCAAAAAACTTATGTTGCTGACTTTTTCATTTTATACCTCATTTGGCGGTAGATCGACTAGCCCATAAGTAAGTAAGTAACTGGATCGATATCTTTAAAGTCTAAAATTGTGTCATCTGTACACACGCGCGCGCGCACGGGACCGATTGTGTCATCTGTACACACGCGCGCGCGCACGGGACCGCTTAATTTTATCCATGTAAAGCTCTCATTTTTGTAGCTAAGTGTTTTTTGTTAACGTAAAATGCAATCGAATTCTTGGGAATTTACACAATAATCTTCTTTCAGGTGTACAGAACCAGATATAGGTGGATTTCAGTGACGACATACCAATATTTCAGGACTACATCACTAGATATATGTGAATTTCAGTGACGACGTACCCCCTCCCCCCAACCCCTTACATACACACACACAGA
>JABMCL010001050.1:0-10000 GCA_018857735.1 Alviniconcha marisindica
TTGCGAAGTCCAGAGTCTTTTTGGGGGGGTTTTAAACACGTGTCTGTTGTCGTTTTTTGTTGTTTTTGCTGCGCCTTTTTTTCTTTTTTTGTTTTTTTTGTTTTGTTGTTGTTTTTGGGGTTTTGGTTTTTTGGGTTTTTGGGTGTGTGGGTGGGGGGGGGGGCGGTGGGGTTTTATGTGGGGGTTTTAAACCCATGTGTTTTCCGGCGGTCCCCAAGTGTGGTGGGGGTGGTTTTTGGTGGGGCCCCCCCTTTTTTTGGGCGAGGCTAACTCTTTTTTTTGTTTCCCTAAACACGCGGGGGGCCCTTTCGCTCTTTTGGGCTGTGTTCGTTTTTTTTTTTTCCCCCCCCCTTTTAAATTTTTTAAAAACCCCGGGTGTATTTTTGGGGGGAAGGAATCCCTTTTGTTTTTACCCCCTGCCAGGGGAGAGTTCCCGTGGGGCGGAAAAGAAATTTTTGTTGTGTATTTGTATTCTTTAAAAGGCAATTGACACACCACCCCAGCCAAATTTTCAACCAGTATTTGGGTCATGTTTTTAAAAGAAATTTTTCCCCCCCCCCCCCCCAAATCCACCCCCTACACAATCAAATCTGACCACCCCATATGTTTTTCCCCCCAAAAAAACCCAACATGCCAACAACCACACCTGCACAATCCTTTAACCGCTAATTAAACTTTTTCGTTAGTTAAAAATGGGTTATTTACATCTGTTTGCTTTAAAGGACCCCAAGTCAAAATGTGAAGTAATAATGAAAGGATTTTCATTTATTTTCAAAGCCCAAAAATGAAGGAAAAAGAAAAAAACAAAACCGAACCCAACCAAAAAAAAAAAACCCCCAAACCCCACACACCCCACACCAAACAACAAAACCAAAACAAAACACCCCCACACACCCCAAAAACAAAACCAAAACACACAAAAACACACCCCAACAAAACACACACACACACACACACACACACACACACACACAAAAACACACACACACACACACAACACACACACACACACACAACACACAAAACACACACACAAACACACACACACCCCACACACCCCACACAAAACACACCCCACACACACACACATACAAATATATATATATACACAAAAAACACACAAAACACAAAAAACACCAAAAACACACACAACAAACAACACACACACACCACACACACACAAAACACAAAACACACACACAAAAACAAACACAACACAAAACACCCCCACACAAAACACACACAAAACACAACACTCTCCTCTCTCTCTCTCTTTTCCACACACACACACACAAACACAAAAACACACACAAACACACACACACCCCACACACACACACAACCCCACCCCAACCCCAAAAAACACACACAACAAACACACAACACCACACACAAAAACAAACAACACACACACAACACACTCACCCCCACCCCCCACACTATTACATATTCAAATACTACCACCACCACACCCCCAACAAACACACACACAAAACACACACAAAAAACCACACACACACACACACACACACACACACACACACACACACACACAACAACACACACACACACACAAAAAAACACACACCACCACCACCACCACCCACACCCAACCCCACCCCACCACCACCACCACACACCCAAAACACACACACACACACACACCCCCAAACAACCACAAAACACCCACAACAAAACACACAAACACACCCCACCACACACACACAACAAACCCACACACAACACCCACAAACACAAACAACACAACAAAAAAAAAAAAAAACAAAAAAAACAAAAAAAAAAAAAAACAAAAAAACAAAACAACAAAAAAAACCACCCCCCCCAAAACCCCAAAAAAATTTTAAAAAAACCCCAACAACAAAAACCCAACCCACACCAACAAAAAAACCACCCAAAAAAAAAAAAAAAAAAAAAAAAAAAAAAAAAAAAAAAAAAAAAAAAAAAAAAAAAAAAAAAAAAAAAAAAAAAAAAAGGGGGGGGGGGGGGGGGTATTCACTGACCTGTCTTTTTTTTATGAACTCTTTCAAATAAAAGATGCTAAAGGAAAGCGGGAATCTTCCCTGCCTTCCTTTTTTATAAAAATAAAAAGGGGGCATGGAATTACTTTGCTCTTGTCTCAAAACCAAAAGAAGCCACAGGGTGCAGTGTATTTTTTACCCCAAAATCCCAATGATTTAAAAGTAGATAAGGGAAAAACACACACCCCACACCCCCCACAAACACACACACACAAAACACACACACCACACGCCCACGCACAAAAACACACAAAAACACACACACACAAAACAACACACACACCCCCCCCCCCCCCCAAAAACACACCACCCCACCCCTTTTTTCTTTCTTTTTTCTTTTTCCCCTCTCTCTCTCTCTCTCTCTCTTTTTCTTTTCTTTTTCTCTTTTCTTTTTCCCCCCCACACACACACACACACACACACACACAAAAAACACCCCACACAAAAACACACCCCACACCCCCCACACACACACCCCACAAAAAACACACCCCCCTTTTTTTCCCTTTCCCCCCCCCACCCCCCCCACCCAAACCCCTTCCCCTTCCCCCTTTACACACACACACAAACACACACACACACACACACACACACACACACACAAAAAAACAAAAACCCAAAAAACCACCACCCACATTTTCCCCCAACACACACACACACACAAAACACACACACCCCCAAAACACACCCCACACACACACACAAAAACAACCCCAAAACACACACACACACACACACACACAAAACACACACACAAAACACACACACACAAACACACACCCCACACACAAAACACACAAACACAAAAAACAAATGTTTTGGGGCAAAAGTAACCCGCCCCAGTTTAAATGAAAAAAAGGGGAGTCAGGACCTGCCCCCGGAAAAGTTTGGCAAAATCTGGGCCGGCCCCCGTGAAATGTTAGGCAGTCTGGGCCGCCCCAAAGGGAAAAGTTAGGGAAACTGGACCCGGCCCAGTGAAATGTTAGGGAGTCAGTACCCCCCGCTGAAGGGTTTGTTTCAGTTGGGGCCTTTGGCCCCGGAAAGTTTGTGCAGTCAGTACCCCCCCCAGGGGAAATGTTGTGGGGAGTCTGGACCTTCCCCGTGAAAAGTTAGGGAGCCCCGGGTGGCCCCCGTCGAAAAATTTTTTGAGTCCTTTTACCAGCCCCAAAGAAATTTTTTAAAGCAGTCTCCCCCCTTCCCCCCGTGGGAAATTTTTGAACTTTTTTAAAGGGATGGGAAAAGGGCCCAAGGAACAGGGCGCCACCTGGGGCAGCTGGAGAAACTGTCCGATTCTCACGTCTGAAGCTGGGGCCCCAAAATTTTTCACCGAAATAAAAATTTAAAAAAAAAAAATTAAAAAAGCAAACCCTGAGGTTATTTCGATTTTACTTTTTTTCTCTCCACATTTTGCCCCTCTTCTTCCATAATTCTCAAAAACTCGTGCTGGAAACAAGGTATCCTGGCAATACAATGAATTAATGTAAAAGGTATTCCAGGCAGTGAAACACTTTGGGAGGCTGGTGGGGGGACAGCTTCACACAAGACTGTTTTCCCGGCCGCTAAAAAAAATAATGCATGACTTTAACAATAGTTAGAGTTTACAAACGGGGGGAAAGGAAAGGAAAAAGCCAATAAATAAATAAATATATAAACTAAAAAAGCAGCACGCCTTTTTTTCGCATGTAAGCTTATTCCCCCCCATGCCCTTTGCTACCATGATTGGGGAAAATAAAAAAGAAATTTTCTTTTGAAAAAAACTAACGGCAAAAAAAGTTACAAAAATCCACGGAAATTTTGACGGGATAAATAGATAAAGCAATGGAAATAAGGCGGGAGAGGAGGGGAAAGAAGAAAAAGGGGGGAGGAAGAGAAAGAAAAGAAAGAGAGGGGGGGAGAGAGAGGGGGGGGGGGAGAAGAGGAGAAGAAAAAAAACCCAGAAAAAACCCAGACAACAGACAGACAGACAGCGGGGAGACAACAAAGACCAAGAAGAAAAAGAAGACAGACAAAAGACGAGACGGGACAAAAAGCACAGAGACAGGAGGGGGACTGAGGGTTAGTTCATTAATTCTTTGTTTGTCCCATCAACCCCAAAGGGGAATGGCCAAAAAAAGGAGGAAGAAAAGGAGAGAGAGAGAGAGGGGAGAGAGGGGAAAGGGGGAAGAGAGAAAAAGGAGAGGAGAGAGAAGAGAGAGAGAGGAGGGGGAAAGAGACAGAGACAGAGGCAGGCAGAGACAAGACAAAGGAAAAGAAGACAGAGAGGCAGGGGAACAAGAGACAGAGACAAAACAGAAGACAGAAAAAAAAGAGACAGAGACAGACATACAGACAAAGAGAAAAAAGGGGGGAAACAGAGAGAGGGGGAGAGAGACAGACAGACGAAGCAGAAGGGAGACAGAGGCAAGACAGACAGAGTAGAGGGGGGAAAAGAGAGAAGGAGGACAGAAGACAGCAAAACAAAAAAACACAGACAGAGACAGAGACGGGGGCCAGACGACAGACAGACGGGAAGGTTGGTTTTTTAATGTTTTTTTGCCCAAACGGATCAGCCAGTGTGGGAATGTCCGGTCGATCCGCTGTGTGCCGGCCATTGGACAGAGGCGGGAAAACTGGATCGGGAAGAGGGGACATTGCGCGGGCTTCCCCGTTTGCTCCCCCCAGCCACGTATATTATCCGCTTTTTGCTTCTTTCGAGGACTTAAATTTCAAGGGGGCCCCAATATAATTACAAAAGCAAAAAATTTTTAAATAACAGAACCCAAAAATTATGAAGCAAAAAATTATAAATAAAGGCCAAAATTTACAATAACAGGGGCAAAAAATTTAAACAATAACAGAAGCACAAAATTATCAATAACAGAGGCCAAAATTAAAAAATGGGGGCCCTTTAGTAATAAGACGCACAAAATTAAAAGGGGGGGGGGCCTTTAAATTAACAGAAGCACAAAAATTATACAATTAAAATAACGGGAAAAAAATTTAAAAAAAAAAAAAATTACACAGAACAAAAATTTTCAAACAAAAAACAGCAGCAACAAAAACAGCAACATCAAAAAAACACACACAAAACCCCAAAGAAAAGTAGACATCAAAAGTGACAATCGGAAACAAATTACAATGGCATGAAAATACAGACCAAGAAGTATTAACTTAAAATATCAATCATAAAAAAAATGATTAGAGTTGACAAGTAAATAGTAACCCCAAATGAAAAATTTTTTGTCGCGTTTACGATTTTAGTGTTTAGCTTCTTTTATTAATTTTCCAACAAAAAAATTTTCCTTTTTTGGGCGACATCAATCTCCAAAAATTTTCGTGGAAAACGGTTTAAAAAAATTTTTGAGACCAGGTATTAAAAATCAGTTATGCAGGGCATTCAAAAAAAAAAAAAACGCCTGAACAGATAAGTTACACTTAATACATTTCTAAACATGGACTGCTCGTATCAAAAGATTCGACGTCACAAAACCCCCAAATTTTGAACCAAAAATTCTAGTGGCTGTGATTTAAATTAGAGGTTGGTTCTGATTTTAAAAACACACCCCCCCAACACACACACACCCACACACACACAAAAAAACACACACACACACACACCCCCAAAACACACACACACACCCACACACACACCACACACACCACACACACACACACACAACACAAAACACCCCACACACACCACACAAAACAAAACACACACAAAACCCACACACAACCACACACACCACACAAAACACCACACAAAACACACCACAAACACACCACACCCCAACACACACACACACACACACACACACACACAACACACACAACACACACACACACACCCAAAAAACCACCCCCCAAAACCCACACCAAACCCCAAAACACCCCCACCACCCACAACACACCCCCAACACCCGGGGGCCCCACCACCCAAAACCCCCACACACACACCCCCACCCAACACCCAAATTTAAACCCCCCACCCAAAAACCCCTTCGCCGCCTTCCGCACGGGGGCCGCCGGGACGCACCCCCCCCCCCCCCAAAATACCCCGCAACATTCCCAGGGCCCCCACCCCCACCCCCCCCCCCACCCCCCCCCTGTTCCATTTTATCTGGGCGGAAACAACAAATAAGTTATTTTATTCATCCATTTTCTTGTAAAAATTTAAAAAAATGTCCATTTTTTCTTGAAAAAATCCCAAACTCCGGGAAAAATTCCTGGTCTCAACAAAAAAATATTTAAAAAAAAGAAAAAAAAAAAAAGATTTTTTAAAAAATAAAAAAAAAAACAACCAAAACAGCCTTTTTTTTTTTTCTTCCCGATTTGATCTTCATCCTGGAGGCTGACAGTCTCGGTTTTTCGATTTTTGAAATTTGAGAGGGTATTTCGGGGTCCAGCTGGAGAGGAAGGAGCCTCAGACTTGGCTGTGGGGTGGTGACAGGCAGAATGTGCCACTGGAGTGAAGCGTTTCGGCCTTACGTCAGATCTCATTAAGACAACACACAGAGTCAGATATTTGAGCCCCCGATAACGTCTGCCAAACTTCAAGGTTTGTTTCTGTTTCCCTCCAGTAGAGCATCTTTCGCTGGACACGGGAATCAAGCGTTGGAGGTTGGTGTTTCCAGTGGGGCGATTGCCGTATTATGCCGCGTCGGGCCCCGGTTTAGAGTAGCCTCGTTGTATTATGGATTTTAGTCCAGTATAACTTGTTTATGATTTTCTTAAACGTAAATGTTTTGGCATTCCTTTAAAAAAGAAAGAAGAAAAAAAGAAAAAGAAAAAAGCCTTATATTAGTTAAGTTGAATTGCCCTGTGAGGGATGATTAAAGTTTTTTGACTTGTCATTGTCTTTATTGTCAGTGAACGCGCTAGACAGTTTGCAAACCGGTTTGACATCTATAAGGTGGCGAAAGTGGTTGGTGGTAATTACCGGTCAGACAACGGCCGTCTATACCACTACTGGAGCTCTTCTAGCAATCACCCTGTTCCCTTCCCCGTCTGGAACACACAACACCACACACACACTCTCTCTCTCTCTCTCTCTCTCTCTCTCTCCCTCTCTCTCCTCTCTCTCCTCTCTCTCTCTCTCTCTCTCTCTCTCTCTCTCTCTCTCTCTCTCTCCTCTCTCTTACCACACACACACACACACACACACACACACACACACACACACACACACACACACCACACACACACACACCACACACACACACACACACACACTACACACACACACACAACACAACACACACAACACACACACACACACACACCCTCTCTCTTCTCTCCTCATCTTCATCTCTCTCTCTCTCTCTCTCTCTCTACACACACACACACACACACACACAACATACACACACACAACACAACACAACACACACACACCACACACACACACACACACACACACACACTCTCTCTCTTCTGTTCTCTCTCTCTCTCTTCTCTCACACACCACACAAACACACATCACCACACACACACACACACACACACACTGTTTGCAGCAGATTGCATTGTTTCTTATCAGGGCAGGAAAATGAGACAGATAACTGACTGATGATTTGGAATAGTAGTGTTGTGCAGGTGCTGGTGTGTGTGTTGTTGTGTGTGTGTGTGTGTGTGTGTGTTGTGTGTGTGTGTGTGTGTGTGTGTGTGTGTGTGTGGTGTGTGCGCGGCGCGCGCGCGGTGTGTGTGTGTGTGTGTGTGTGTGTGTGTGTGTGTGTGTGTGTGTGGTGGTGTGTTGTGTGTGTTGTGTGAAATTAGTAAATACGTTGTCACTAAAAGCATGTTTAAAAATGTATTGTGCAGCGTAAATATGCAGTGTGTTCACGTTCTTTGTGAAAGAGGTTAAGGCCTAAAAGCAAATAAACTTTCTTGTTCTTGTTCACACACACACACACACACACACACACACACACACACACACACACACACACACACACACACACTCTCTCTCTCCTCTCTCTCTCTCTCTCTCTCTCTCTCTCTCTCTCTCTCTCTCTCTCTCTCTCCCTCTGCTTTTTGTTTGTTGTTGTTGTTGTTGTTGGTTTTGTTTTTTGTTTATTGAGAATCAGTCAAACAAAACAACTGTATGAGCGGTTGCCGATTGTTGTTCCGGTATAAAATTAAGCGGTAAAATGCCGGACATTACCAGTTAACGCAAACCCTGTATTATCCCAAGCCAAAAGGCCCGGGGTCAAGCAAACTGTTGTTTAGAATCCATGTCAGGGCTGCTTTCAGTTACGGAAATCTTCATACCTGGGACACTTCATTATTGATTTCCTTGATAGCTGTGCAGCTGTGGGAGCGGTTGGTGTACATATACGGCAGTACATACAGGTGTAGCGAAACGGCTGCACACGCTACCTTCTCACCAAGCATTGGGTGAACCTCGAGGCTTCAGCTGAGGAACGCTAATAATTATAGAACACAGAATACAGAACGCTAATGTAGAATACAAAATTACAACATAATAGGTAAATATATGCATAATTATAGTCAAACAAAATTTCCTTTTGTTATACTATATCTTTGACAACAGCCATGTCAAGTAATGAGCCAAACACCAGGTCCTTGACGAAAGAATGCGTAGATTGCTGAGCCAAACACCAGGTCCTTGACGAAAGAATGCGTGGATTGCTGAGCCAAACACCAGGTCCTTGACGAAAGAATGCGTGTTTTGCTGAGCCAAACAGCAGGTCCTTGACGAAAGAAAATGCGGGGTTTTGCTGAGCCAAAAAAAAAAACTTCAGGGGTCCTTGACGAAAGAATACGTGGATTGCTGAGCCAAACACCAGGTCCTTGACGAAAGAGTGCGTGGGTTGCTGAGCCAAACAGCAGGTCCTTGACGAAAGAAAAATGCGTGGGTTGCTGAGCAAAACACAGGTCCTTGACGAAAGAATGAAAGATGCGGGGGGTTGCTGAGCCAAACACCAGGTCCTTGACGAAAGAATACGTGGATTGCTGAGCCAAACACCAGGTCCTTGACGAAAGAATACGTGGATTGCTGAGCCAAACACCAGGTCCTTGACGAAAGAGTGCGTGGGTTGCTGAGCAAAACAGCAGGTCCTTGACGAAAGAGTGAAAGAGTGTGTGGGTTGCTGAGCAAAACACCAGGTCCTTGACGAAAGAATGAAAGAGTGCGTGGGTTGCTGAGCAAAAACGACGATTGCTGAGCCAAACACCAGGTCCTTGACGAAAGAATACGTGGATTGCTGAGCCAAACACCAGGTCCTTGACGAAAGAGTGCGTGGGTTGCTGAGCCAAACACCAGGTCCTTGACGAAAGAGTGAAAGAGTGCGTGGGTTGCTGAGCAAAACAGCAGGTCCTTGACGAAAAGAGTGCGTGGGTTGCTGAGCAAAACAGCAGGTCCTTGACGAAAGAGTGAAAGATTGCGTGGGTTGCAGAGCCAAACAGCAGAATGCGTGGGATGCTGATCGAAAACATCAGGTCCTTGCCGAAGGAGTGAGTGGGTTGCTGAACCAAACAGCAGGTCGTTGACGAAAGAGTGAGTTGCTGGTTGAGACACTGTTCATTCTGCCTGGCGTGATACAACGAGGCCAGGATCAATGAGATCAAAGTGTGACATCATCCCGTGGACGCATCTGCAGCGCTGGGCGCAGCGAGTGGGACGATTGGATTATCTGCTTCCGGAAACACGGCAATATTTTGACTGGGCGCGTTGAATTGTGGGGAGCCAGTAACGTTACGACCGACGTCAATGACGTTACGCTTTGTTGACAGTTGCGAGAAGCGCTCTGATTGGTTGGGAGGTCCCAGCCTGTGAACCAATCGCGGAGCTCCTGGCCTGACACAATTGTGAAGAGTGTTTGAATACTCTGATTCCTGTTCCACACTGAAGTGGACCGCAGTCTGCTCTTTACGCGGACGAGCCAACGATAAGGTTTGAGATGTGTGTGTGTGTATGTATGTATGTACTGAGGAGACTAGGAGTGATAAATATTATATAT
>JABMCL010001050.1:12500-20000 GCA_018857735.1 Alviniconcha marisindica
ACCAAGGTCTCTGCAATGATTGATTAGACGCATTGTGGTGCCAAGTACTTGTACAGACAACATAGTTCACGTCTAGCTCGTTTTCAGAAGGCAGCACGGGGAGAGGGGGGGGGTTGGGGGAGGGGGAGGAGGGGGTGGTGGGAAGCGGGGGAGGAGGCCTGTGGTGGTGAAAAGTCAGGGCTGCAGTTAGGCCCTGAACTGAGCGGTCAGGGCTGCGGTGACTCAACGTTTGTCGGACGGGTTAATCCACACGTTATCGTCGTCAAGTCTCGGGCTTTACTCAGAGCCGTCACTGGCCTCACTCCCGCTCTTACTCTCAAGACTCCAAAACACGTCCGCATAGGTTTTCTCCGCTCTTACTCTCCAAAACACGTCCGCATAGGTTTTCTCCGCTCTTACTCTCCAAAAACACGTCCGCATAGGTTTTCTCCGCTCTTACTCTCCAAAAACACGTCCGCATAGGTTTTCTCCGCTCTTACTCTCCAAAAACACGTCCGCATAGGTTTTCTCCGCTCTTACTCTCAACACGTCCGCATAGGTTTTCTCCGCTCTTACTCTCCAAAAACACGTCCGCATAGGTTTTCTCCGCTCTTACTCTCCAAAAACACGTCCGCATAGGTTTTCTCCGCTCTTACTCTCCAAAAACACGTCCGCATAGGTTTTCTCCGCTCTTACTCTCCAAAAACACGTCCGCATAGGTTTTCTCCGCTCTTACTCTCCAAAAACACGTCCGCATAGGTTTTCTCCGCTCTTACTCTCCAAAAACACGTCCGCATAGGTTTTCTCCGCTCTTACTCTCCAAAAACACGTCCGCATAGGTTTTCTCCGCTCTTACTCTCCAAAAACACGTCCGCATAGGTTTTCTCCGCTCTTACTCTCCAAAAACACGTCCGCATAGGTTTTCTCCGCTCTTACTCTCCAACACGTCCGCATAGGTTTTCTCCGCTCTTACTCTCCAAAAACACGTCCGCATAGGTTTTCTCCGCTCTTACTCTCCAAAAACACGTCCGCATAGGTTTTCTCCGCTCTTACTCTCAACACGTCCGCATAGGTTTTCTCCGCTCTTACTCTCCAAAAACACGTCCGCATAGGTTTTCTCCGCTCTTACTCTCCAAAAACACGTCCGCATAGGTTTTCTCCGCTCTTACTCTCCAAAAACACGTCCGCATAGGTTTTCTCCGCTCTTACTCTCCAAAAACACGTCCGCATAGGTTTTTTCTCCGCTCTTACTCTCAACACGTCCGCATAGGTTTTTTCTCCGCACAAGCGAAGGGAGTCGTATGCCCTGTAGCCGCGTTAGTTGGAAGCAAACTCCAAGCATCCGTCATAGGCATCCTTCTCCAACTGCGGAAACGAGCTCGGTGTGAGCTCTACACACTCCGAGCATCGTCTTTCCGGCACCTTCCTGCAAACTCTGCCAGATTTGCTTACGCCCGCATAGGTTTTACTCCGCCTTAGCTGTCCAACCCACTGCGTCACGCGTCCGAAAGGTTTGGTCTCGCAGCTCTTACCTCCAACACGCACGTCATAGGTTTTTCCCGCCTTACCCAACAGTCGATAGGTTGTTTCCCGCACAGGGGCCCTTTTGACAAATCAAGAACGTTTTAATTGCGGCTTTTATTTGTGCTGATGTAAACTTTGTTGGCGGCTATAAATGACACGCCTTATCTTATTCGAGTTGTTTGTAACAAACTTACTACTGTTTGAGCACCAAGGCCGAAAAACTGCTCGTTAGCTGACAGTTTTCAGGAACTATCACGTAACTAAGTACGGCTGTGGTTGAAGGAAGGATGTCGTACACCAGTGCTTGGAGTCTGAGGCAGCTCCACTCTAAGCCTCTCCTTTCCGGCAGCTTTCCTCCAAACTCTGCCATCATTGCATGGTTACGCCGTCTTTAGCCCACTCTGTCTCCGCGCCAAACTCCAAGCACTGGTTCACGGCATCCTTACTCCAACCACTGCCATAATTAGTTACGCTACACGTCTCCGAAACTGAACTGTCAACTGACAATTTTTCGTTGGTGCATGCTCAGAATTGTTAATAGCAATAAGGTTGCTGCAGACAACTCGGTTTATAACAGGCGTTTCTTTCATCGCGGCCCACATTGTAGGCTTACGCAAGAATAAATAAAATTAAAATCGTTTGAATCGAAACGGAACTCACGGTTTACCGGGGGCGGACGCTCCTCGTGTTTACGTGAGTGCTTCGACGCTGTTACTTCCAGTCTTATTATTACCAAAAAACTTTTCGGAGGGCATTGATTATCATTGGCGGGAGCTGCCACAAGTATTATTTTTGTCGCGACAAACACGTGTTTGCTGCGACAAACATAATTTTTTGTCGCGACAAGCATACTTTGCAACGAGAAAAGTTTTGTCGCGACCAGCATACTTTTGTCGCGACAAAACTTATGTCGCCACAAAAATGATACTTGTAGCCGCTCCCGCCAGTGATAGATGACAGCGTCGGCGGACAGATGCTCAGAGGTCAAGAATGCCTCTTCAGTGGCGTAACCAGTTCTGGTAGAGTTTGAAGGATGGTCGGTGCCAGAAAGCGAGGCTTGGAGTGTCTCATCGCATCTGTCCACCGACGGTGCCAGCGCCCTCCGAAAGATTTGGGTAGTAATGAGATTGTGAAAGCAACATTGCGTCTCATCACGCATGTAAGCGTGATGCGCGTCCGCCCCGGGTAGAAAAATGAGTTCCGTCTCGGTTGAAACGATTTTGGTTTTGCTGGCGTAAACATTGTGGACGGCTGTAACTTGAAAGAAACGCCTCTTATTAACTGAGTTGACTGTTACTAACCTATTACCATTTTAGACCACCAACGAAACAGACTGTTACTAACCTGCTACCATTTTAGACCTCCAACGAAATTGACTGTTACTAACCTGCTACCATTTTAGACCACCAACGAAACTGACTGTTACTAACATACTACCATTTTAGACCACCAACGAAATTGACTGTTACTAACCTACTACCATTTTAGATCACCAACGAAATTGACTGTTACTAACCTACTACCAGTTTAGAGTACCAACGAAACTGACCGCTGCACTACCATTTTAGACCACCAACGAAATTGACTGTTACTAACCTACTACCATGTTAGAGCATCAACGAAAAAATGTCTTGGAGATCTATGGCGTAATTAGATACAAGATAGAAAACAACTTTATTAATCCATTGCAGAAATTACCTGGTCGGCCAGACAACAGATTGTATTAATAAGACGTTGCACACATTACAAATTACAAATTACAATCCACTGGCACAAACACCTGCCTCTCCTTCTCTCCCCCCAAAATACCTCCGTTTTCCCCTGCCTCGAGTCCCCGCATCCCCATCTCTAGTTGTTGTGTGTTGTGTTTATTTGCCTACTTGTTGATTTTCTGTCCAATTCAGCCACAGAACAGTGTTTCAGAGAATCCTGAGAAGAAGAAGGAAAAACAAAACTCATTAAAAACAAACAAACAAACAAACAAACAAAAAACAGTTCAGACTAACAGCCGTTTTGAGGGCAAACATAGCACTACCTGAGACACAGCAGCATTTTCGTTTACTTCTTCGTTTTTTGTTTGTTTTGTTTATGTTGTTGTATTTTCCGACTGAAACTAAATGTTGTTTGAACGTTTTTGAGTGCATTAATCTATTTTTCAAACGCTGGCAGAGGTTTCAGATTTGTTTTAACCTTTTTGAATGTGCGGCAATCCCGCTCTGCAATCCGATATTCCGTCACTGAAATCCGGCCAGACCACCTGACGTACATCTTACATTGTCAGTTAATGTCCAAAACATCCACATTGAAGTTCCAGTAAAGACAATGGACGAGAAAGAAGACAACCCGTGAGACGTACATTGTAGACTCTCAGTTAATGTTCGAAATATCAAGTGTGAAGTTCCAGTGAAGACAATAGAAAGAGAAAGAAAATAATGCGTGAGACGTACATCTTACATTGTCAATTAACATCCGAAATATCAAGAGTGAAGTTCCAGTGAAGACAATGGAAAGAGAAAGAAAATTATGCGTGAGACGTACTGCTTACATTGTCAGTTAATGTCCGAACTATCCAGATTGAAGTTCCAGTGAAGACAATGGGCAGAGAGAGAAGACAAGGCGTACATCGTACATTCTCAGATAATGTCCGAAATATCCAGATTGAAGTTCCAGTTGAAGACAATGGACAGAGAGAGAAGAAAAGGCGTGAAACGTACATCGTCAGATAATGTCCGAAATACCCGGACTGAAGCTGTCAGATAATGCCCTAAGTATCCAGATTGAAGTTCCAGTAAAGACAATGGACAGAGAGAGAAGATAACGCGTGAAACGAAACAGAGGTGTAGGAAGTTGCTACAATAAAGGATCGCAAGAAGCCACCGGACGGCCGTGACATTTAGATAATTTATAAGGATGGCATGCAATGTTGTAATGGTTTCAAATCAAATCAAATAAATCTTCATTGTTCATCAGTATGCAAAGCATAAAAATGGACGCATAAAATGTCACTATCAGTATACTCAGTCGTCATGGACTGCCACTTCCGCCCACCTCATCTCCTTGCGTGTTTGCACTCGTCTGGTCGGCGGTCTTGCGCTCCAATTGGCCGTGAGTGTGTACTCTTCTGTACTATTTTTTTGCTCTCTTATGTGCTTCCGAAGCGCTCAAACCTCCTAGATGATGATGAAGTGATGCTTTAAGTCCTCAGATGTCAGTTGACATATTAGGGACAAGTTGTGACCAATGCCGAAGCAGGGTGCAATAAATCTTTACGTCCACGGAAACCAGAAGGCTCGTTAGGACGGACAGCCCAGGACGTCCACCTCGACTCTCACACAGCTCCTGAACCATGTAAACCTCCTAGCAGAAATACAGGGATTATGTACACCCAAGTGGACTTGGCTCGTGCCCCCTGGAAACCCCTCGTTCAGCCTCGGGAGTTTGGTCAAGTGTGTGGAGGACTGCTGTAAATCTAGCGTTTCTCAGACCTGGGATGATTCGTCATCTACTTCTCATAGCAGTTATAGGGGAGGGGAGAGAGGGGGAGGGTGTGTGAGAGAGGGGGCGAGAAGCGAAGGGGGAAAGGGAGCGAAAGAGAGAGAGAGAGAGAGAGAGAGAGAGAGAGAGAGAGAGAGAGAGAGAGAGAGAGAGAGAGAGAGAGAGAGAGAGGATAATACTTTATTACACAAGGATAAAGATTTAAGCACAAGTCGGCTTTTTTACAAATCTGTCCCTGATGACAAACACAGTAACACTCAAAACGTCAAACAAGAATGCAGATAATTGCGGCAAACTAAAACCTCCACAGAGAGAGAGAGAGAGAGAGAGAGAGAGAGAGAGAGAGAGAGAGAGAGAGAGAGAGGGGGGGGGAGGAAGCGGTTGGTTACTGATTTTTTATATTGAACGTCCAGTCAATCGCGAAATACGTCTTGAAATCACAAGTAGAAATCATGTTCACGTTGTAGGTCACATGGCTGACGTGGTTTCACACACACACACACACACACACACACACACACACACACACACACACACACACACACACACACACACACACACACACACACACACACACACACACACACACAACACACACAAGAAAGAAAGAAAGAAAGAAGGAAAAAGAAAAAAAGAACACACCAGAAGGTCGATGTATCGAGGGAAGAAATTATTCCTACACTCTGACACGCACCAGACATAAAAGACCAGCTCTGGAATCAGTCTCAGCAGGGACCATTCCTTATTTCTTCCAATAAAAGATCGTTCAGTTCAGCTAACTAGCTCAGTCTAACTTGTAGGAAGCTGCTTATCGCTAGATCTTACATTCCGTAGAGTTCAGACACGTGCATATTGCCTTTACGGCATCTCCTACATATAATTTAACTGTATTTATCAAACTGATTGATCTCCAGACAATCGAAGTGCATTTTGCGGCTCAATATTGCGATTATAATCACATATAATTAACCCCTTTACTGCCGTGATATCACTTGAAAACGACCATTAAAATTGGGAAATTTGAAACCCTTTTGTTTTCTTTTTCGCACTGGCATGTCAAACCCGGTGAAAGAGAGTGGCCAGCTAAGTTAGCAATGAAACGTGATGTCATTTAAAAATATTTAAAAATAATAAAGGCGCAACAACAACAACAACAACAAACATGAACAAACAAAGAAACAAAGAAACGAAAAACTGCACCTGACGATACACTGAGTTAGCAATGAAACGTAATGTCATTAAAAAATATAGATAAATAATAAAGCGCAACAACAACAACAACAACAACAACAAAAACATGAATAAACAAAACACACAAACAAACAAAAAACCGGACCTGACGATACACTAAGTTAGCAATGAAACGTGATATCAATTTTTTAAATTTGTTTTAAAATAACAATGATAATAAAGGCCCAGCTGACTGCAGCGGCTTACTCCATCGCTCGGACACCGAGAGCTTTAAACGAGAACGCAAGGCAGTCTCGGCAGGGGTCAGAACTTTGGAGGAGGAAAGCCAGCAGCCGCGGTGCAGCGGAGCGGCTGAGGGGAAGATGAAAGAGCGGCCCACTGATCCCGTGGCCCCAGTGTCAGAGGGACCGGTGAAGGGCGCGGGGCGGGGCCACCCTCCGGTCACATCGCGCTGCTCGCCGACATGCTCCTGCCAGACACACAGCAGGAGGCTTTGGTAGAGGAGGTGGAGGGAGAAATGGAGACAGATGGAGGGGGGGGGCGGCGGAGGTAGAACCGGTGAAAGAGAATGGGTAGACAGAAAGAGCGAAGGAGAGAGGACGATGAAGAGAGAGGTGTGTGTGGGGTGGGGGTGGGGGGGAGATGCCGGGGGGGGGGGGGAGTGGAAGAGGGGTGTAAACCGGTAGAAGGAGAGAGAACGATGGAGAGGGGCGGGGAATGGGGTAGGGGTGAAACCGGTGAAAGAGAGAGAGAGAGAGGGGACGATGGGGGGGGGGGGGGGGGGGGAGGTTAAAACCCGATGAAAGAGAGGGGAGAAGATAGCAAGAGAGAGCGAAGGAGAGAGAACGAGGGAGAGGGTTGGGTGGAAGCGGTGTAAGAGAGAAGGTAGAGAGCAAGAAAGAGCAAAGAAGAGAGAAAGAGGGGAGAGGAGGGGGGGGGGGTTAAACCGGTAGAAGGGGAGAGAATGATGGAGAGGGGGGATGGAGGTGGAACCGGTGAAAGAGAGTGGGTAGAGAGAAAGAGAGAGCGAAGGAGAAAGGACGATAGAGAGGGTGGGGGGGGGGGGGTAAACCGGTAGAAGGAGAGAGAACGATGGAGAGGGGGGGGGGGTAAACCGGTAGAAGGAGAGAACGAGGGAGAGAGGGGAGTAAAACCGGTAGGAGAGAGAACGGTGGAGAGAGAGGGGGGTGGAAGCGGTGAAAGAGAGGGGGTAGAGAGAAAGAGAGAGCGAAGGAGACAGGACGATAGGGAGAGAGGGGGGGGGGGGGGGGTAAAACCCGATGAAAGAGAGGGGAGAAGAGAGCAAGAGAG
>JABMCL010001050.1:25000-30000 GCA_018857735.1 Alviniconcha marisindica
TGAAGGAAGTTAGTGTTCCTGCTAATACAATGTTCGATGGCAAGCTGTTCCAACAGTTTAAGTGAACGGTGACTAAAGTAAGATCTGAATCTTGAACAACAAACATTTTTTTTTTTTTTTAGAAATGTCAGTGCTTCCCAAGCGTTGAGAAGAACCATGCAGAGCTGAGAAGCAAGTGTTGGTAACAACCATGCAGAGAACCAAGCGTTGAGAAGAACCATGCAGAGAAGCAAGTGTTGAGAACAACCATGCAGGGAAGCAAGTGTTGAGAACAACCATGCAGAGAAGCAAGTATTGAGAACAAGCATGCAGAGAAGCAAGTGCTGAGAACAAACATGCAGAGAGGCAAGTGTTGAGAACCATGCAGAGAAGCAAGTGTTGAGAACGAGCATGCAGAGAACCAAGTGTTGAGAAGAACCCAGCAGCAAGCCAATCTGTCTAGCCAGGAGAGCCCAGCTCCACCTCCCTGCTCACGCAGCCTTCCTGGGCTCTGGGCACCATGCAGACAAAGGGTTAACTATAGTATTAAAAGCGCAGGCCTAACGTGTTGGACCACAGTTGGTTGGTTGAGTGTTCCTTTACGTCCATAGAAACCGTAGGCTTATTAGGGACGGGAGCCCAGGACGGCCACCTCGACTTTCACACAGCTCCTGAGCTCTGTTGACCACAGGCAAACCCGATCTGAGGTAACAACGAATGACACCCACTCACGACGGTGGGAACGTATCGCCCTAGCGCCGTCATCGTGGCCACGGCCTAGCGACGTCATCGTGGACACGGCCTAGCGACGTCATCGTGGCCACGGCCTAGCGACATCGGTGAGGTGGGGCTTAATGTCCTCGGATGTCGGGCTGACATATTAGGGACAAATTACCGACATCATCGTGGCCACGGCCTAGCGACATCGTCGTGGTCACTGGCCTAGCGACATCGTCGTGGCCACGGCCTAGCGACATCGTCATGGCCACGGACCTTACGACATCATCGTGCCCACGGCTTAACGACATCATCGTGGCCACGGCCTAGTGACATCGTGGCCACGGACCTTACGACATCATCGTGGCCGGCGCCGGAGCTTTGCTCGGTGCAAGCGTGTTACTGAGTGTCAGATTTCAGTGCGTATTTGAAACCCCGGTGACACCAGCCTACTCTGCTTGTGTACTCTTCTGCGGCAGAGTCAATCTCAGCCAGTGACGGGGACGGGTCGGTTCATGGACGTGGAGAAATCGGCCACTGGGTCGTTAGGGTGTAAGCGAAGTACGTCTAAAGTGTAAGCCCCACGAGGCTGTGCAATCCCTGGTTGTGACAACCTGCGGTCAGCCATGCGTTCGATCCGCGGCTTTTTGCACACTGCGTAATGAAGCCGCGCGGAGCTCGCCACTCGTTTGGCGCTCGACTGACCAGATATTTAAGCCAGGTTAATTCAAAAAGAGGCACATAGTTCAGGAGCTGTGTCAGAGTCGATGTGGCCGTCCTGGGCTGTCCGTCCTAACGAGCCTTATGGTTTCCGTGGACATAAAGCTATATTGAACCATGCTTCGGCAGTGGTCTCAGCTTGTCCCTAATATGTCAACCGACATCCGAGGACATTAAGTAACACAACCGAAAGAGGCACTGGTTTCTGTGGACGTTAAGCTCCATGTTTACTAAAAGAGGCACAGAGAGCCGGTTTGGCCTAGCAGTAAGGCGTTAGGCTGGTAAGCAAAGGGTCCTCAGTTCGATTCCGCTTCAGCTCTCCTTTCTCTTCAAAAGTTATGGTCTGTGGACACTGTCTTGTGACTTTGTCCCTCACAATTAATGAAACATTAAAATGGCTCTCATCGCTGCCAACCTTAATGCAGGAGTCATTCTGGTGGTGACAGTATAGCGATAGGTATATAATCTCCACCTTCCCCCCTTCTCCCCGTCCCTGATACGCTTTGTGGTTTCTGTGGACGTTAAGCAGCATGTTTACTTACTTACTTTACTTAAAAGAGGCATCGCTTCGCTCTTACGTCGCCCCGGACAGACACAACGGTGTTCTGTGTGGTGACAGATTCGCTGTCCGAAAGCGACGATAAGCTGTTTCTCGTTGCTGCCGTCGAAGTGAGTTTGGAGTTTACGTAACAAAGGTAGACAAAAGAGAAGAAAGCTGATTTAAATCGAAGAGTCTGCCTTTTCGTTTTGACCTTTCAGTCGACCTTTTCACCAGTCTGCGCTGATTGATCTGCAGCCTGCACTACGTGCTTTCCATTCGCGATTCCCTCGCCGAAATAGAGCATGCTTTAAAAATCTGCGACGTGCTCTCGGCCTGCAGACGAAAAATCGGAGGCCATGTCACACGCTGCGATTTCAACCGCACAATAAAATCGTATCATCGGAAGCATCGTGTGGCTTAGATTTTAGCCTTACTGAGCGGTGGAATATTCTTTGTTTGCCTGGTCAGTCGTGCTTGTCAGGGAACTCCAGTCAGCCTTCCGTGCACTAGGTTCTGACGGTGACAGCGTCCTAGCCACCTCATCCATACCTCAGCCACACCTCAGCCTTACCTCAAACACCTCAGCCTTACCTCAGCCACACCTCAGACTTATCTCAAATACATTAGCCTTACCTCAGCCTTACATCAGCCACCTCAGCCTTACCTCAAACACATCCGTCTTACATCAGCTTTACCTCAAATACATCAGCCTTACCTCAGCCTTGCCTCAAACACCTCAACCTTACCTCAGCCTTACATCAAACACCTCAGCCTTACCTCAGCCGCCTCATCATTACCTCGTCCACCTCAGTCTTACCTTAGCCTTACCTGAGTCACCTCGGCCTTACCTCAGCCTTACCTCATCCACCTCAGCCTTACCTCATCCAACTCAGCCTTACCTGAGCCATACCTCACCCACCTCAGCCTTACCTGAGCCATACCTTACCCACCTCAGCCTTACTTCAGCCTTACCTCAACCACCTCGGCCACCTCAGCCTTACCTCGGCCACCCCAGCCACCTCGGCCACCTCAGCCTAACCTCAGCCACCTCGGCCACCTCAGCCGTACCTCAGCCACCTCCGCCTTACCTCGGCCACCTCAGCCTTACCTCAGCCACCTCGGCCTTACCTCGGCCACCTCAGCCTTACCTCGGCCTTACCTCAGCCACCTCCGCCTTACCTCGGCCACCTCAGCCTAGCTCAGCCACCTCGGCCTAACCTCAGCCACCTCGGCCTCACCTCGGCCACCTCAGCCACCCCGGCCTTACCTCGGCCACCTCAGCCTTACCTGAGCCTTACCTCGGCTACTTCAGCTTTACTGCCGTAGCGGCTCGACAAAGTGTCATTGTTTGTGGAACTCTTTGTGTTTGCCTGGTCAGTCGTGCTTGTCATTCATCCTTCCGTTTCCTCACTCACTCACTCCATTCATAAAGCCGATAAATAAATAATCAAATGATGAACGAGAGAGTCTGTCGGCCTAGGATCAGCCATATAATCATCAGTTGCTGCAATACCAACGAGTAGTCTCAGTACCAACGAGTAGTCATCCGCCCCTAACTCCCTTCATTCATCTGTCCGTCAGACAAGTAGTCATCCGCCCCTAAATCCCTTCATTCATCTGTCCGTCAGACAGGTAGTCATCCGCCCCTAACTCCCTTCATTCATCTGTCCGTCAGACAAGTAGTCATCCGCCCCTAACTCCCTTCATTCATCTGTCCGTCAGACAAGTAGTCATTCATTCATCTGTCCGTCAGACAAGTAGTCATCCGCCCCTAAATCCCTCCATTCATCTGTCCGTCAGACAAGTAGTCATTCATTCATCTGTCCGTCAGATAAGTAGTCATCCGCCCCTAACTCCCTTCATTCATCTGTCCGTCAGACAAGTAGTCATCCGCCCCTAAATCCCTCCATTCATCTGTCCGTCAGACAAGTAGTCATTCATTCATCTGTCCGTCAGACAAGTAGTCATCCGCCCCTAACTCCCTTCATTCATCTGTCCGTCAGACAAGTAGTCATTCATTCATCTGTCCGTCAGACAAGTAGTCATCCGCCCCTATGTCCCTTCATTCATCTGTCCGTCAGACAATCAGACGATCAATCAATTAGTCCATCCATCAAGATCTATTAATCAGCTAATCAGCACCGCCATCCATCATACAGCCCAGCTGCCAGCAGTCAGAACGTGCATGACGAAGGCGAGTCAAGTCGCGTGGCGCATGCACCGCACGCGCCGCTGTGGAGGCTATTCACTGGGCGCGAGGCGAAGAAGCAGTCCCGGCCTCCGCAGCGAACCTGTTGGCTATCGCTCTGACGGCGCGCTCCTGTCGCGTTTTGACCCCTCCCCTCTCCCTCCCTCCCTTCCCCCCCCTCCCCCCCCCTCCCTCCCTCCCTGTGCCCGAGTCGCAGTCTCTCACTACCTCAGTTAATCAGTCCACTCACAAACTCGTGGAGAATGGCAGTCTGTCAAGTATGCGTTCAAGTATTCGCCAACAGATGATTGTAACTTTTTTATTTTTTTATTTTTTGTTGTAATGTCGGTGCCAAGTGTTTTTAATTGACACCGTTTTATTATTCTGTTTTTATGGTGACGAATGGATGTATGTGGTTGGCATACGGGCGCTTTTAACAAGCTACTGTGTTTTGCGAATGCTGTGTTTGTGTAAAAAAAAACACGCTAAAGGAGCAAACGATGAAGTATGCGAGGATTCGTGATCTGGTTCGGGGAAAGAAGAACCTATGTCGCATCTGATGAGAAGAAAAACGAGAGAAACACTGTGTGAAACGTTTCTTTCGAGCCTTTGCGGAACGGAACTCTGCAGTAAATTTGTATTATTATTATCATTTTTTATTTATTTATTTATTATTTAACTACAACTAATCTATGTGGACTGCACAAAGCATTTTCCACTTCTCCAAGTACAAGGTACGCCTACCGGGCCCAGTGTGAATCCATCCCAGCAAAGAGAGGTTTCTGGGCTGGTCTCAGCTTTTACCACGAATCAGAGCAGGGGAAAAGACCCACCCACTGACGAGGAAGGCGTAGG
>JABMCL010001050.1:70000-72500 GCA_018857735.1 Alviniconcha marisindica
TCTCTCTCTCTCTCTCTCTCCTCTCTCTCTCTCTCTCTCTCTCTCTCTCTGACTACTGTTGCATGAAACAGGTTTTGGTTATGTGTGGCTGACGCAAGGTGTAGGCGACGAACAACACTTCATTCGAATCTTCAGACAGAGACTGACAGATATAAATTTCCAGGACTGGTTGCTGGATTCAATGCTAGCAGCCGGTTCGATCACTATACCGCGAGTTTAAGACTGCTCTAAATGCAGAAATGTATCTAGACTGTATAAAGCAAAAATGCTTCAGGGACTGTTTGGACTGACTGGATATTAGTAATCTCAAAGTACATAAGAACCGATACGCAAGGGGTGACGTACCGCAGGACAACGACTGTCCATTCTGTCCGGGTATGCAGGACAACGAACTACACTTGTTCTTTGTGTGCAAGAAATACGAGAAGAGAAAAGACCAAACGTGCTGAAAAATATTGAACCGCATCATGAGCATAGCCAGTTTGTAAAGTTGAAGTCGTGCCAAGTGGACAGTGTTACTAGACAAATGGCATGGTTTCTTTTCAAATGCTTCGAAACTCGTCACAAATTAAATTACTTGAATCGGAAACCACTTAAGGAAGTGCGTGCATGTTGTGTAAAAGGCAAATACAGCCTAGATAAGATATGAATAATATGAAGCACTGGTGCAAATCAAGCCAGTCAAACTCATGTGAATAAATGAAGAATGGACAGAGAGATGGCAGAGTAAGGGGCACGTTGCTCATAAATATCTGACATGTTGCATAGGAAGGAAGGGTCGTAGCGGATGAATGAGGGGTGAATCTTGGTGCGAAAGGAAGATGAATGAAAGGAAGAACTGATGCAGTTAAAATTTGAATATGTCCAGTGCTTTTCCATACTACTACCGAATGTGGCTCGATTGTTCTCCTCATGAAATGGGCCAATGGCCTTTATTCATTAAACCATCAATCAATCAATCAATCAATCAATCAATCTCTCTCTCTCTCTCTCTCTCTCTCTCTCTCTCCCCTCTCTCTCTCTCTCTCTCTCTCTCTTAAACACCAGCAAAACTCTGTCCCAGCGCAGAAACGGGAGAAAATTCCGTAGCCACAAAATTTGACATTGCCACTTTCACTTCAAAAACTACATCCCGTTTTTACAGCAAAAAAACCCAACAACAACAGAAGTTAAAAGTTGTTGCAAAAACACAGGTACACGTTCTGCAGCTTCACATCTATGTCTGTAGCCGCAAACATGCACTCTGGGGGCCAGGGACACAGCTTTGCGGCAGCAACTGCCCAGCTGTGGCAGCAGCGAGCGCCGCTGGCGGTGGTGGCCACGTATCGACAGGGCGACGGTCCGAGGTGTCCGTGTGTGTCTTGGCACGTGTCTCTGTATTGACACGACCAACGTGGTGGCCTCGGAAGTGCGCAAAATTGCCGCCATTGTCTATGTTTCTCTTCCTTGTCAAAACAGCCTCGTAACAAGGTCGAGTTTCCCGAAAACAAGCAGGTAGCAGCAGCACTTAAGTGGGAAAGTCAATGCTGATTGTTATGACTGTAATTTGCCAAACGCAGAGGGTAAAACAAACACCGAATTCAAATTCCTCTCCTCCTGACAGCATACAGACGGGTTCTTTTCAACTCACGATATGTTTTTTTTTGAGAGTTGAGGTACTGAGGGAGTCTCACTGAAACGGTCTGGTTGGATATTTGTGTGGAGTACACTGATACAGACTTCCCCCGGAGAGGCGTGCAGGACGTGCCCAGTATGTCCACACGCCCAAGAAGGACGATCAAACTGACTTCTTTCGGCCCCACAAGTGCAGCGCACAGTCCGCAGGCATGATCCGCACTTACACGGCTAATTTCTGTACAGCTGTAGTCAGCTGGTTAGAGTTCTTTGCTTTTCCCCTCTTTGGCGTGCACATTCGCGAAAAATGTCCACGCTGTTCCGGCGGTTAAAACACGCGCCCTGGCTGCCTCGTGGACAACAAGGCTTACGCACGGTTTGGGAGTTCGAGGCCTTCCGGCAAACTTCCCCTGTTATTTTTGAACTGTGTCCTGCCAGCGACATCTAAATTTACCATCATGTTAACCACGAGGACGTACGCCATCAACGGAGCAGGTAGGTGCGGACGTCTGTCCATAAACCTTCTATGCGGACAGTTTACCTAAACAGCTGTGCGTCAATATATATAAAATATATATATATATATATATATATATATATATATATATGGAGAAGAGAGAGAGAAAAGAGAGAGAGAGGGGGAGAGAGGTGGACCTAAGGTCTTTGGTCTGACTCGTGCCGATGAGCTGGTTTGGCCTAGCGGTAAGGCGTTAGGCTGGTAAGCAGAGGGACCTCGGTTCGAATCCGCTTCGGCTCTCCTTTCTCTTCAAAAGTTGCGGTCTGTGGACACTGTCTTGTGACTTTGTCCCTCACAGTTCATGAAACATTAAAATGGCTTTCGTCGCTGCCCATCTTAATGCAGGAGTCATTCTGGTGGTGACAGTGT
>JABMCL010001050.1:75000-107500 GCA_018857735.1 Alviniconcha marisindica
CCCCCCCCCACTCTCTCTCTCTCTCCTCTCTCTCTCTCTCTCTCTCTTCTCTCTCTCTCACTCGTTTTTTTTCTCTCTCTCTCTCTAGCCGATTGTTTTACAACGAATTTGCGAAGCGCTCTGTTGCGCAGCCGAACAAGAAAGGACTGGTTGTCAGTCAACCGTGGTTGTGGTTGTGGAAGTATCACGGTGAAGCGCACATGACTCGAACACGGCAACAACAACAAAAGGTCCAAATCGCCGACGGTACCTCTCACCTGACATGCGAGTAAATACAAGGTACATAAACTCCACCAAATGTGCATCCATCGACTCAAAGGTAAAGGTCCGACTCACCAGTTAACACACGTGTCGCTTTATGGTGGAAGAGAACGGCGGTCAACGAACCTGACTCAACCGAGAAGGAGGCATGCAGAATTTAGTTAGAATTCCTGGCAGCAGACGAGGCATGCAAAGCTATATTCTGACCTACCCATGCGTTTAAGAGCACGGTCCCAGTAAGTCTCGCTTTTTGCAGTGAATGGCATGTCCGGTTGTGGGCAGGAAAATTGCCCACCTAGTTCTAGTCTACCCCGTCCCTACTGTTAAAGTTCTAATCTACCCCGTCCCTGCCGTTAAAGTTCTAGTCTACCCCGTCCCTACTGTTAAAGTCCTATTCTACCACGACCCTACTGTTAAAGTCCTATTCTATATTCTACCCCGTCCCTACTGTTAAAGTTCTAGTCTACCCCGTCCCTACTGTTAAAGTTCTAGTCTACCCCGTCCCTACTGTTAAAGTTCTAGTCTACCCCGTCCCTACTGTTAAAGTTCTAGTCTACCCCGTCCCTACTGTTAAAGTTCTAGTCTACCCCGACCACACTCGTCAATCGTTACTCCGCCAGATACGTCCATGGATTAATTGTGTACTGCGATTTGCTCTCTCTCTCCTCCTCTCTTCTCCTCCTCCTCTGAATCTGTCTCAGCCTCTTGTCCTACCTCCTCTTAAGTCCTACCCTCCCTCAATCGTCTACCCGTCCCTCTCGCTCCCTCCTCATCTCTCTCTCTCTCTCTCTCTCTCTCTCTCTCTCTCTCTTCTCATCTCTCTCTTCTCTCTTCTGATCTGTCTCTCTCTGCTTTTACTTTTCTTTTCATTTGTGTATGCTCTTTTTTGCTGTGTGTACTGATTATGTGTGTGTTGGTGTGTGTGCTGTGTGTGTGTGTGTGTGTGTGTGTTTGTGTGTGTGTGTGCGTGTGCGCGTGTGTGTGTGTTGTATGTGTGTGTGTTGTGTTGTATGTGTATGCGTGTGTGGGGGGAGGGGGGCGTCTTATTTGGCTTTCTGTGGTTTGAATTGATTGTAATCATTGTTGTTGTTTTCCGCTTATGGTGTGGCAACCTGGGTGTTAAACTTGCTTTAAGTACAGCGCGCCGAGCTCTATTTTGTAACAGCGGCTGCGCTTTACAAGTATTTGTTTATTATTATTATTATTGGACCTGTATAATTATGCTACAACTCAGAAGACTATTGTTACCATATAACAGGAGACTGTTTTGTCATTTTGTTAAAAATACTTAGTACTTCTTTATCACCGAACTAAAAACACAGGAGTCATAAATGAGAACTTCCTTGCCACTAAGCCAACAATACGGAAAACAACTTTAGCATTATACTAACAACGGAGAAGACTTCTTTGCCATTAAACTAACAACACAGAAGACTTCTTTAGCATTACACCAACAACACAGAAGACTTATTTATCATTATGCTAACAACGCAGAAGACTTATTTACCATTATACCAACAACTCAGATTTATTTACCATTATACTAACAACACAGAAGATTTGTTTGCCATTATACTAACAACGCAGAAGACATCTTTGCCATTATACTACCAAACGCAGAAGACTTTTTTGCCATTATACTAACAATACAGAAGACTTCTTTGCCATTAGAAGGCTTCTTTGCCATTATACTAACAACGCAAAAGACTTCTTTGCCATTAGAGGGTTTCTTTGCCAATATACTAACAACGTGGAAGACTTCTTTGCCATTATTCTAATAACACAGGTCTTCTTTACCTCTTTCGTCTTCTGTCTTATCTGTCTGCTGCGGCTTGCGTTGCCAGTAGTAAATAGTATTTGTACCCAACAAAGAGATATATCCTGTCAAAAAAACCCGTTGTGTATGCATAATTATCGTGCCTCGCTCGTCGTTGTGTTAATGCGTACATTTTCCTGATTTTTTATTTCCTGAAACGAACCAGCTTCAACTCATTTGTTTAATGGGTTTTCTTTCTTTCTTTCTTTCCTTTTTTTTCCTTTTTTTTTCTTAGTGTAAATTTGCATAAAACGATGTTTGTTCTTTTTTTTGGTGGCGTATTGTATTTTTCATTCACAGGATGCAATACGATTGCGTGTCAGAACACATAAACTGCATTGTCTTGACACAGGAGTCTCCGTCTGGTGCTCAATAGCTCTTGTCGGGGCTGCGTCTGACTGAACATAGAGAAGCCTACGTGCCGACGAGAGAGAGAGAGAGAGAGAGAGAGAGAGAGAGAGAGAGAGAGAGAGAGAGAGAGAGAGAGAGAGAGAGAGCTCCGGACTTTAGAACTTGAGAGAGAGAGAAGAGAGAGAGAGAGAAAAGAGAGGAGAGAGAGAGAGAGAGAGAGAGAGAGAGAGAGCTCCGGACTTTAGACTTGAGAGAAGAGAGAAAACAAAAAAGAGAGACAGAGAGCTCCGAAATTTTAACTTGAGAGAGAGAGAAGAGAGAGAGAGAGAGAGAGAGAGAGGAGAGAGAGAGAGAGGATGGGGGAGGGGTAGAGAGAGACAGAAGAGATGGGGGGGGGGGGTACAGCAGGGAACTTGAGACAGAGAGAACTCGAAATCGAAACTTTATTTTACAAGAGAGACACAGTGAGATGGACAAAGTGAGACAGAGAGAGGGGAGAGAGAGAGAGAGATGGGGGGAGGGGGGATAGACAGGCAGACAGAGACAGACAGACAGAGAGGAGAGAGAGACAGACAGACAGACAGACAGAGACAGATGGGGGGAGAGGGGGAGAGAGAGACAGATAGATAGAGAGAGAGAGAGACAGAGACAGAGACAGAGAGACAGACAGACAGACAGACAGACAAAAAGCGAGAGAGAGGGAGAGAGTGTCCAACAGCAAAGGTCGTATCAAGGGAAAACTCAATACATCCAATTACAAGTAAGTCTGATTCACGGCTGCTCACACATGGCTCTTTTATCTTGGAAGAAAATCAGTGCGGACAGATATATATATATATAAGACGTTGAAAGAAACGAGACAGCTGAATTCCTGGCAATAGACGAAAACCTATTCTGGTCTACTCTCAATGTAGACTTACAGTAGAGAGCCTTTGATAATTTTTGGATCTTAATTTCTGCGTCCTCAGTACTCCATCGCATGGCTGAGAGAAATGGAAGTTGGTTTTTAACGCCTAGTCAGCCATAACGGTTATATCAGGGCTAAGAGAGAGAGACAGAGACACAGAGAGAGAGAGAGAGAGAAGAGAGAGAGAGAGAGAGAGAGAGAGAGAGAGAGAGAGAGAGAGAGAGAGAGCAGAGAGAGACAGTTGCGGAGAGACTGGGACAGAGAAAAAGACACACACACAGACAGAGAGACTGAAACACACACACACACACACACACACACAGACAGACAGACAGACAGAGAGACTGAGAGAGAGAAAGACTGAGAAAGAGACAGACAAACAATAGAGACATTGAGACAGAGAGAACAAGAGAAAGAGACAGATAAGACAGAGAGACAGAGAGGAGACAGGGAGATAAAGAGGCAAAGAGAGACAGAGGCAGAGGCAGAGAGACAGAGGGAGAAAGAGACAAAGAGAGAAACAAACAGACAAGACAGAGACAGACTGAGAGAGAGAGAACGAGACACAGAGAGACAGACAGACAAGACAGAGACAGAGAGACTGAGACCGCGAGAAAGAGAGAGGCAGAGACAGAGAGACAGAGGGAGAAAGAGACAAAGAGAGAGACAAATAGACAAGACAGAGACAGACTGAGAGAGAGAGAGAGAGAGAGAGAGAGAGAGAGAGAGAGAGAGAGAGAGAGAGAGAGAGAGAGAAAGACAGACAAGACAGAGACAGAGAGACTGAGACAGACAGAAAAGAGAGAAAGAGAGAAAGAGAGAAAGAGAGACTGAGACACAGAGAGGAAGAGACAAAAAGAGACAGAGAGAGAGTGAGACAGAGCCCTTCCGGAGAGAAAGAGACAAAGAGAGTGGGGGGTGGGAGTGGTGGTGGGGGGGTGGGGGGGGGGAGCAAGGCAGTGGGGTATGGAAGTGAGGCTAGCCGGCGTCGCGATGCCCGTCGTCAGCAAGCATGCTGCCTGAGTGGTTTGCACTACAAGCTGCACGTGCTGTTCGTGGGTCACTGCCCGTGGGCCCATCACCTCGGCCTGTCTTCCACCCGGTCTCCTAACTCTCCCAGACTTCGTCTTCAAGGCGCTGAGCTGCCGTGGTTTCTTCGCGGGCAGAGGAAAGTCGGCGACAGGCGATGGATTGTAGTTCGGCAGCCACGCATTAGCCTCATCGCGTTCCGCTCTCTAGTAATCGGTGTGCCCGGCCGCCGCCCGGCTCACGTCATCTCTTCTCGGCCAAAACGTGCCTTGCACCTGCAACACATTAAGGTGTTCAAGGTAGCCTTTGCAGAGGCAACACACAACACGCGCGCACGCACGCACGCACGCACGCACGCACACACGCACGCACGCACGCATGCACACACACACAGCAGCACGCGCGCCGCACACACCACATACGCACGCACAACACCACGCACGCTGCCGCACGCATGACGCACACCACACACACACACACACCCACACACACACACACACAACCACACACGCACGCACGCATGCACACACACGCATACCAACCGCCGCCACTTACACATACGCACACACACACGCACGCACACACACACACACACACACACACACATCACACACACACACACACACACACACACACACACACACACACACACACACCGTTCAATGCCAGGTACTCGATGCTGCACGTAGCTCCACACACACACACACACACCTCCACACACACACCAACACACACACACACATCACACACACAAACACAACACAAACACACACAACACATACAACACAACACACAGCACACACACAGCACACACACACACACACTACACACACACAACTACACACACACACACACACACACACAACCTACTACTATCTAAAAAACACACAAACAAATCAAACAACATTTCAACACAGCACACACACACACACAGCACACACACACACACACACACACACACACACACACACACACACACACACACACACACACACAGAAACACGCACTGCAATTCCTATAAGGACAGACGGCGCAGACGTTTGCTTCCCACGTGTAAAATATACCAGACCAGACCCAGTACGTTATTATCAGCATAAGTAGACAGTTTTCATTTATCATCGTCTATCTGTCTGTGTCTAGCTTGAAAAGGGGGTTTACCCTGAAAATTTGTTCAGGTTTTGTGCTGTCTGATTCAATTAGTCTCTCTCTCTCTCTCTCTCTCTCTCTCTCTCTCTCTCTCTCTCTCTCTCTCTCTCTCTCTCTCTCTCTCTCTCTCTCTCTCTCTCTCTCTCTGCTTTTATTCTCCTTCTTTTTTCTTCTTTTTCATTTAAACTTTCGTGTGTGTTTTGATCTACGAAACTCAGCGTTGGGACGTGACACTAGCCACTGTGTGTGTGTGTGTGTGTGTGTGTGTGTGTGTGTGTGTGTGTGTGTGTGTGTGTGTGAGCCGTGTGTGTGTGTGTGTGTGTGTGTGTGTGTGTGTGTGTGTGTGTGTGTTGTGAGAGAGAGAGAGAGAGAGAGAGAGAGAAGAGAGCCCTGTGTTAGTGTGTGTGTGTGTGTTTTGTGTGTGTGTGTGTGTGTGGGGTGGTGTGGTGTGAGCCGTGGTGTTTTGTGTGTGTGTGTGTGTGTGTGCCGTGTGTGTGTGTGTGTGTGTGGTGTGTGTGTGTGTGAGCGTGTGTGTATGTGTGTGTGTGGAGCGTGTGTGTGTATGTGTGTGTGTGTTGAGTGTGTGTGTATGTGTGTGTGTGTGAGTGTGTGTGTTGTATGTGTGTGTGTGTGTGTGTGTGTTGTGTGGGGTTGTGTGTTGTGTGTGTGTGTGTGTGTGTGTGGTGTGTGTGTGTGTGTGTGTGAGTGTGTGTGTGTGTGTGTGTGTGTGTGTGTGTGTGTGTGTGTGTGTGTGTGCCGTGTGTGTGTGTGTGTGTGTGTGTGTGTGTGTGTGTGTGTGTTGTGTGTGTGTGTGTGTGTGTGTGTGTGTGTGTGTCTGGGCACAAAAAAAAGTTCTGTTTCGCACCAGGGACTCGAACCCGCGTCAGTATCGCGCCTGGCTTTTCGGTCCCACGCTGTACCCAGTGATCTTCTTCCGTTCAGCTCTCAGATATTCCTGATGTATTTCTTCCTTCAGATATGCGTCTTTGAAAACGCACCTGTTCAAAGAATAGATGAAAATCCCTTTGTGTTGTTTTCTAAGAATGCTGCTCTCTGTGAGCTTTGTGCCTTGTATCCTGTGAGCTTTGTGACTTGTATTCCGTATGAGCTTTGTGCCTTGTATCCTGTGAGCTTTGTGACTTGTAACCTGTGAGCTTTATGACCTGTGAGCTATTTGACTTGTATCCTGTGAGCTTTGTGACTTGTATCCTGTGTGAGCTTTGTGCCTTGTATCCTGTCAGCTTAGTGCCTTGTATCCTGTGTGAGCTTTATGCCTTGTATCCTGTGAGCTTTGTGACTTGTATCCTGTGAGCTTTGTGACTTGTATCCTGTAGGTTTTGTGACTTGTACCTGTGAGCTTTGTGACTCGTATCCTGTGTGACTTTGTGACGGACATGTATCCTGTGAGTTTTGTGACTTGTATTCTGTGTGACTCGTATCTTGTGCGCTTTGTGACTTGCATCCTGTGAGCTTTGTGACTGGTATCCTCTGAGTTTTATTAATCGTATCCTGTGTGACCTTGTGACTTGTATCCTGTGAGCTTTGTGCCTTGTAACCTGTGAGCTTTGTGACTTGTATCCTGTGAGCTTTGTGACTTGTATCTTTGTATCCTGTGAGCTTTGTGACTTGTATCCTGTGAGCTTTGTGCCTTGTAACCTGTGAGCTTTGTGACTTGTATCCTGTGAGCTTTGTGACTTGTATCCTGTAGGATTTGTGACTTGTACCTGTGAGCTTTATGACTTGCATCCTGTGAGCTTTGTGACTTGTATCCTGTGAGCTTTGTGACTTGTATCCTGTGAGCTTTGTGACTTGTATCCTGTGGTTGGCTGTGAGGGTCTCCACTGACCGTTGTGTGCATGGCTGATGTAGGTTGCCAGCAGACGCGCCCACTTGGAGTCTTTTACTACTGCTGGATGAAGCTGAATATCAACGTAGAGCGTAGGTGTGATGGTGCTGCTTTTGCTGGAATGCATTAATTAGCAATGTAAAGCGCCTATATTCTTTACAGGGCAGTTTCCGACTGGATATGCGCTTAGCAACGTTTGTGCCAAATGAATATGGACCACAGAGGAAGACACATGGGATTCAGATTAGACTACAGCCACATGCACACACATGCCCTCCCTGCAGCGGTGTCGGCGAGGCACGAAGTCGTGATTAATCGAGGATATTATAGGCAGGGCGCCACTCCCAGTCAATCGACAGCACGTGAAAAATGTGCAATTAGAACTGCTCCAGTTTCGTCCGTAGGTTTTGTAGGTCATGAAACAGGCGCTCGTCTCTCTCTCTCTCTCTCTCTCTCTCTCTCTCTCTCTCTCTCTCTCTCTCTCTCTCTCTCTCTCTCTCTCGTTTCCCCCCCCCCCCCCACAACCCACACACACACACATACCTTCCAATCAAATTTCAAACTCGATACTATTTGGTCTAAAAGCACATATAATTATCAGTTAATAATTAAGATAATTTTCATGCCAAGAATTGGATCCTGCTCAGCTTCAGTTGTCAGATAAGAAATGCTTTGTAAAACTGTAACGATGTAAAGGAGCGTGAAAGAAAGTGAAAGGTATATTGTAATGGATGGATGCATGTTTCTGAGTAAATGCCCCACTGACAAAGATGTGTTTTGGAGAAGATAGAAAAAGACAGAAAAAAAAGAAAGAAAGAAAAAGAGCTGAGAGGTATGGCCGTGGACCTATATCTACATAATCGTAGGTCCAAGGCTATGGCCGTTGGTGGCAGTTGTAACGTTTGCAAGGCGTTGCATCCTGTGTGTCCAGTTTCGGATTTATAATGCTTGTGGTTTGTACAGAGTGTTATATGGCATGTAGTCTCGTTCCAGATTTCAGTCTGGCTCAACGCTGACATTAATTCCTTGCAGACATCGATTCGCGGTCTTGACCGGATGTCGGTTAATTATGTCAGTCATATGTCTGTGCCATCGGTTCAATAAGAAACTTAGTACAACTGAAGGAGAGAGAGAGAGGGGAGAGAGAAGAGAGGAGAGGAGGGAGGGGGGAGGTGAGAGAGAAAGGGAGGAGGAGAGGGAGAGAAAGAGAAAAGAGAGATGTTTTGCCGAGGGGGGGGGGAGAGGGAGGGAGGGAAGTGAGAGAGAGAAGAGAGAGAGAGAGGAGAGAGAGAGAGAGAGAGAGAGAGAGAGAGAGAGAGAGTGGGGGGGGGGGGGGGGGGAAGGGAGAGAGAGAGGGAGAGGAAGAGAGAGAGAGAGAGAGAGAGAGAGAGAGAGTGAGAGAGGGGTGGGGGGGGGGGGGGGGGGAGGAAAATAAAGAGAGAGGGGGGGGGGGAGAGGGAGTGTGAGTCGGGGCGGGGGAGGGGGGGAGGAGAGGGAGAGTGAAAGAGAGAGTGTGTGTATGTGTGAGAGGCGAAGGGGGGAAGGGGAGAGAGAGAGACGGGGGGAGAGAGAGAGAGACGGGGGGAGAGAGAGAGAGAGAGAGACGGGGGAAGAGAGAGAGAGAGAGAGTCCTGCAGCCATTCCAAATTCACAGACAGTCAATCAAAGATCTGTTGCGTGATTGTTCTCTTCGCGCCCGGAGGTGCAACGTCAGCGAGAAGAACGAACTCACGGGCCAACTCATGAATAACACATGTGATGCATAATTGACCTGCCGTAGCCACGAAACCTTAAAACAAAGAGAGAGAGAGAGAGAGAGAGAGAGAGAGAGAGAGAGAGAGAGAGAGAGAGAGAGAGAGAGAGTTGAAATGACCCCTCCCCGTTCTCTCCCCCCTCTCTCTCTCTCTCTGACGCTCTCTCTCTCTCTCTTTGATGCTCTCTCTCTCTCTTTGACTCTCTCTCTCTTTGACGCTCTCTCTCTCTCTCTCTCTGACGCTCTCTCTCTCTCTCTTTGATGCTCTCTCTCTCTTTTGCTCTCTCTCTCTTTGACGCTCTCTCTCTCTCTCTGACGCTCTCTCTCTCTCTCTCTCTCTTTGGTGCTCTCTCTCTCTTTGACTCTCTCTCTCTCTCTCTTTGACGCTCTCTCTCTCTCTCTCTCTCTCTCTCTCTCTCTCTCTCTCTCTCTCTCTCTCTCTCTCTCTCTCTCTCTCTCTAAACCGTCTCTCCGTCAACCACACAAACACTCATTACGTTCATAATTAACGCACAAGGCAATCAAGCCAAATTGTTCCAGTGGGGATGCATTTGGGGTCCGTTGAGCGAGATAAGACATCTGAATCTCCCTACTGCTTCTGTGTCGTTGTTTGTTTCGTTTTTGTAGCCGTCTCACGTGCTCTTTGAAGTTCGGTAAAAAGACGGAGAAGATGCCCCATGACTTCGCGACTGAATGGCTAGGAGTCGTGTTTTTACACAATCGCCGGCACGGCTACCTCACTGATTATTTTCCACGCTCCTTTCATTTACTGCATCTCTTTTCTGCTCCATCGCGATCTTACATCTGTTTGTTTTTTGTCTCTTCCCCCTTTGTCTCTCCGACCCCCCGTTCCCCCCCCCACCCCCCCAACCCCCTCCAGCTACCCTTGCCCTTGTGAAATTACGTTTTCCACCCCCTCCTCTACCCCCTCTTCCTCTCTCTGTGCTTGAAGTAAAAGGAAAACTCACGTTTTTGAGTTCGCGTCCTCTATCTCTCTCTATCTGCTTGAACTTAAAGGTTCATCGAACAAGAGACGGTGAGTAGAATGCAACCGTCTGATTGAACCGGGGACTATGGATGAACACATAATCCTTGTAAATCCCCTGAGTTCGAGTTCTCTCTGTCTGTGTCTGTCTGTCTGTCTGTCTCTGTCTCTTTGTCTCTGTCTATCTCTGTCTCTGTCTCTGTCTCTCTCAGTCTGTCTCTCTGTCTCTGTCTCTGTGGATCTCTCTTTGTCTCTGTCTCTGTCTCTGTGTCTGTCTGTCTGTCTGTCTGTCTGTCTGTCTGTCTGTCTGTCTGTCTGTCTCTCTGTCTCTCTCTCTCTCTCTCTCTCTCTCTCTCTCTCTCTCTCTCTCTCTCTCTCTCTCTCTCTCTCTCTCTCTCTCTCTCTCTCTCTCTCTCCCCATGACCTTTAAAGTCAATTTCTGAATATGGTCAGGCAGGCTTGCAGAGAATTTCGGTTATAGTTGATGTTTATCTCCATCATGATGTTTTCGTATTTATTTGCGCGTAACTTGAAGACGGTCTCATACCCGCGAGTTTCTCTTGGCACATATTTCTACGTTCCGCTGCTCGTAGCACGAGGCAGGGTATGTATACAGGCTGCAAGTTACCTCTGTGTTAGGGGTGGCTTCGGCCGCAGGGCAATGTTCTGCTGCAGATGCAGGGGTTGCATTAGATCGACCATAGGCCAGCAAGCATCACCCCCAACCCCCCCCCCCCCCCCCCCCCCCCCCCCCCCCCGATCCCCCTCCCACCATTTTCCTCTGTCTGTTCCTGAAGGTTCACCAAGCAAGAGACGGGAGGCTTACGTATGCAGCCGTTCCACATCATTTTTTGCATAAATTATTGTCCCTGCCATTCAGGTATCTGCATTCCGTCGTCTGTGGTGTTCAGAGAACTGAGTCATTGGTGGTGCTCAACTGTAGCTCAGTGAGTTGAGTCCTTGGTGGTGCTCAACTGTAGCTAGTGAGTTGAGTCCTTGGTGGTGCTCAACTGTAGTAGCTCAGTGAGTTGAGTCCTTGGTGGTGCTCAACTGTAGTAGCTCAGTGAGTTGAGTCCTTGGTGGTGCTCATCTGTAGCTCAGTGAGTTGAGTCCTTGGTGGTGCTCATCTGTAGCTTAGTGAGTTGAGTCCTTGGTGGTGCTCAACTGTAGTAGCTCAGTGAGTTGAGTCCTTGGTGGTGCTCAACTGTAGTAGCTCAGTGAGTTGTGTCCTTGGTGGTGCTCATCTGTAGCTCAGTGAGTTGAGTCCTTGGTGGTGCTTAACTGTAGTAGCTCAGTGAGTTGAGTCCTTGGTGGTGCTCAACTGTAGTAGCTCAGTGAATTGAGTCCTTGGTGGTGCTCAACTGTAGTAGCTCAGTGAATTGAGTCCTTGGTGGTGCTCAACTGTAGTAGCTCATTGAGTTGAGTCCTTGGTGGTGCTCAACTGTAGTAGCTCATTGAGTTGAGTCCTTGGTGGTGCTCAACTGCAGTGAATTGAGTCCTTGGTGGTGCTCATCTGTAACTCAGTGAGTTGAGTCCTTGGTGGTGCTCATCTGTAGCTCAGTGAGTTGAGTCCTTGGTGGTGCTCATCTGTAGCTTAGTGAGTTGAGTCCTTGGTGGTGCTCAACTGTAGTAGCTCAGTGAGTTGAGTCCTTGGTGGTGCTCAACTGTAGTAGCTCAGTGAGTTGAGTCCTTGGTGGTGCTCATCTGTAACTCAGTGAATTGAGTCTTTTGTGGGCTCATCTGTAACTCAGTGAATTGTTGAGTCTTTTGTGGGCTCATTCATAGCTCAGAGAATTGAGTCCTTGTTGGTGCTCATCTGTAACTCAGTGAATTGAGTCTTTGGGTGGTGCTCATCTGTAACTCATCATAGCTCAGTGAATTGAGTCCTTGGTGTGCTTATCTATAGCTCAGCCAGTTCAGTTAGGAGAGGACTGATTTTGGCCCAAGATCACACCAGTCGCATGTTTTGTTGTTGTTGTTGTTGTTACTGTTGTTTCGTCAACGAAAGATGGACACTAGGAGGCTGCGTGTTGGATCAGTTGTGATGCTGTCTTAAAGTTGTAAAACTCGGTGAAACAACATCGAAATCTCCGCAACGGCCTGTTGGAGACCCGTCCATGCCTGTTCTGTTCCTGTCTGTTGGGGTTGATTTGTTCTGATTGGTACGTCTCTCTCTCTCTCTCTCTCTCTCTCTCTCTCTCTCTCTCTCTCTCTCTCTCTCTCTCTCTCTCTCTCTCTCTCTCTCTCTCTCTCTCTCATCAGTAGCTTAGCAAGGACTAGTTGTTAGACAGGTTTTTGACTGAACCTAAACTACAATCCTTGTAAAATAAGGTCTTCGAGTTCTCTCTCTCTCTCTCTCTCTCTCTCTCTCTCTCTCTCTCTCTCTCTCTCTCTCTCTCTCTCTCTCTCTGAATGATGTATGGCATGTGTTTATCTGGCGTTGTGAACACGCTATGTTTGTGTGGAGTTTCTCATGTATAACGTTTCCCTCACTCATTCACGCCTATATATATATATATATATAAATGATGCCTGTAACTTCATATGTACTCATCAGTAGCTTAGCAAGGACTAGTTGTTAGGTTTTTGACTGAACCTAAACTACAGTCCTTGTAAAATAAAGATTTCGAGTTCGAGTTCGAGTTCTCTCTCTCTCTCTCTCTCTCTCTCTCTCTCTCTCTCTCTCTCTCTCTCTCTCTCTCTCTCTCTCTCTCTCTCTCGCCGCTCTCCTCTTCCGTCCTCTTATCACCCTCTGCCTCCCCCCTCCCCCCTCCCCCCATCTCTCCAGTGCCAAGAAAGAAATATGCGTGAATGTCGAGCATTCAAATAAATCAATACCGAGCAGCAAAAAGTAATATTCCTGTCAGCTGCGATGTGCAGGTGCCATTGCAACAGTGTTGTGTCCGTGAAAGTGTGTCCATTTGTGAATTAGAGGTCAAAAGGGGTCAGGAAAACGGGGAGCCTTTCCACGCCAGCTGGATGGAGAAGGCCACAGGCTTTGGATGGGACTTTCCGCAGCGAGTGCTCACAGGTGCTTGGAGTGCCGTTTATTTATCACAGAGACTAAGAGCTATGATACAACTTTGCATATTTATATAATATATCAATAGGCAAAGTTGTATCATAGCTCTTTGTCTTTGTCTTTGTGTACTATACGACATTAGTTGTATAATGCTATTACAATGTTAAAGGAAAGCGACTATCGACAGTTTGAAACAATTAATAGCCGAATCACACAGGTTAGAAAGACACCACCACCACCCTCATTTTTGTTTGTATGTTTTTTGTTTTGTTTTTTTGGACGGTACAAAGCAACGTGCTCATTTTCGGGGTCACAGACCACTTTTATAAGCGTCATACTGACATACAGTTATTCCAGAAACAAACGATGGAGAGAAGGAAAAAAGAAAATAATGAACAGCTTTCAGCTGGTTAAAGTTTCGCCCAATCCAGTATTTTTTAGTTTTTTGTTTTTGTTTTGAGGTGGGTTAGTGTTCTGTTATTAGTCCGTTAATTCGTGACAAATACAACAAATGACTCATCAAATGCATGACCAGAATGTTGACTGCTCTGATCACAGAGGAAATCCACGCCAATTATGTTTTTGAATTTAGTAAAATTTTGAGCCCAAAACAAAACGAGAATGCAAAATAAAATATTAAATCAAAACACACACACACGCACGCACACACATACACACGCACGCACACACACGCACAAACGCACGCACGAACGCACGTACGCACTCACACACACACACGCACACACACGCACGCACGCACACGCACGCACGCACGCACGCACGCACGCACGCACCACACACACACACACACACACACACACACACACACACTCAGTGATACTGCAGGCTTAATTTTAACGCATTTTTATAGTCTAAAGCACAATAATCTGAAACAATAATGACAGAAAGCGGTCTAAAACAAGATCCAACCACATAAAAGGTTCAAAAGAACGCTATTTATTAGGACAAAACGCGAATTTTCGGGGTAATCCCCTTTAAGAAGCTACAAAACGACATTTAAACAACAGTTAAACGGTGAAAAAACGATGAAGAATGAGATGGAGAGCTAAGCCATTTATTTGGGTTTGGTTGAGCGATGTTGTTTTCGTGTCCACTGCCTGGAAGAATGTTCAGTGAAGAGCTATGTTGTTTTCGTGAGGAACATTCATCCAAGCACTGCACGGACACCAAAACAACATATCTCAACCTCCTATCTGTCTGGGTCCTCTAAAGCTCACCCAGATATTTCTAAAACGACTGTCAGTAACTAAACTTACAGCATTTTGCGGTCCCTGCGCCCGTCGGCTGTGAAAGTGGAGTCACCACGCCTGCGAGTAAAGGTCGCCGATGAGTGATGTCAGTTGTGCTGTTTTCACGGCCATCAAGGTCGCCGATGAGTGATGTCAGTTGTGCTGTTTTCACGGCCATCAAGGTCGCCAATCAGTGATGTCAGTTGTGCAATGTTCTCACGGCCATCAAGGTCGCCGATGAGTGATGTCAGTTGTGCTATGTTTTCACGGCCATCAAGGTCGCCAATCAGTGATGTCAGTTGTGCTATGTTTTCACGGCCATCAAGGTCGCCGATGAGTGATGTCAGTTGTGCTGTGTTTTCACGGCCATCAAGGTCGCCGATGAGCGATGTCAGTTGTGCTATGTTTTCACGGCCATCATTTCCTTCAATGTTGCAGATCTTGGGATCGGTCAAAACGGTTGGATTTGCACCAACAGAACATCCAAGTGCACACATACGTATACAGTGGCAAGGTCACAGCGGTCACACAAGAACATACTGTAAAGGTAACGAAAGGCAAAGCAAGCATGTGTGTGTGTGTGTGTGTGTGTGTGTGTGTGTGTGTGTGTGTGTGTGTGTGTGTGTGTGTGTGTGTGTGTGTTTGGTTCGCTTTTCTATGTTGCTGTTATTTGTATTTAAAAAAATTCAATATGTTAATGTTTTTCCTTTTCTTTTCCTTTTTTTCCATTCCTTCGTGGGGTTTTATGTTCCAGGTTTTTATTGTTCCACCTTTTCTGAGTTTCGACATTTGTGTCATACAGTGTAGAGAATACATTTTCATTGAAGAGGCGGAAAAGGGGTTGGGGAGATACGCAAACTGTGTCCGTTTCTCGCATGAAGATTGATCAATAAACAGATCTGTTTGTCAGAGAGGACAATTACGCTGACCTTCAAAAAAAAAATCTGAAAAAAAGGATTTAAAAAAAGATGATGATGAGTAAAACCAGTTTGAAACAACAAAACGAAAGACATTTTTTTTAATCATCGTCATCGAAGTCGCGCTGTCGTCAAGTCGCCTAAGTGACAACGTGGAAAGCAAGCAGCCGCAGTGCAGCGTTATCCGGACGGTGTTGACGTAAGCCGTCAGAGTTCCGGGAATGGCAGAGGAATGGTATCCACGGTTACAGCCAGTCAGCAAAGCAATGGGAGAGGAAGGGTAGCCACGGTTACAGTCAGCAAGGCAATGGGAAGGAATGGTAGCCACGGTTACAGTCAGCAAGGCAATGGGAAGGAAGGGTAGCCACGGTTACAGTCAGCAAGGCAATGGGAAGGACGGGTAGTTACAGCAAAGACTCTTCTCCCTGAAGGGGAAATCTTCGGTAACAGTCGGTCAGCGAGGCGCTGATCGTGCGCTCAGATAGTACCGCCGCCACCTTTGGAGCACCTTAAGGAGCGGAAAACAGACGGGCGAAGATAAGTGGACCCCCGGCCTCAACCTCAGCCAGTGGGAATCTGTCCAATCAATCCTAACAAGCGCTGTAACAACAGGCCCCTCACCAGGCCTAATTAGACACCACGATGGTAACCCACAGACCTAGCCGGCGTTTGCCGATCGCTAGTAGTTTGGGTCCGGGTTCGGATCTCGCGACCAGTAACCCGACCTCTTCCCCCATGACTCCCGCGGTTTTCTTTATTTGGTTCTGCCGTGCTAACTCATCGTGCTACGTATTGTACGTACGGTGAGTAAACATGACATGACCGTGGCTGTGGTTTGGACCAAAGTCTGTCCATTTTAAATAGACGGGCTGTGGTTTGAACCTAGAATCGTAGCTAGAAAGTGGAAGAAAACGGCGGGGTTTCTTATCTGTGATCGGCCTACGAAAACTCAGTGAGTGGCTTGACTGGGTCAGTTTTAGAAAACGCCGTTGTGTTGTGTTTTTAGTGGGCTTCATCATTGCTTAATTGTCACAACCTTCCTTTCGTTCTTCACGTCTTGTTTTTACTGAGTAGTTTAACTTGTGTCCGATGTCCCTAAACTACTCATTGTCAACGGTGCTGATGTTGGTGCATACTTACTTCATCAGCGTTGGTTCAGTTCAGTTCAGTTCAGTTCAGTCTATGATAGTATCTATCCGCGCGGGAAAGCCCATAAAGTTGTGCGCTCCACCCCGTCTCTCAAAAGTTTACCCAAATGTTGCCTTGGAAACAGTTTTAATGTTCGTCTGATTGACGATGGCCCTGTCGTCTTTTCCATGAATATCGTCAAACGCTTTCTCTTTCCACGCTTCTCTCTCTTCCAGATGATCCGTAGTCTGATGCCCTTGGCTTTGTGTCCGCAGGTAGTGTCTCAAGTTGTAAGTCTCTAAGACAGCATCAAGGTTAAATCACTAATTATTTTTTTGCCAGTGACTGCAAAGATGATTATCCCAAAATTAATTCTTACAGAAACAAAGGACTTAATATGAACCCCAAAGCAAGGCCCCTCCAGCAGTGATACAAACTGTTTTCCCTGTTCTTATGGCATCAATTTTAACTTCTAGTGAAGATCTAAAAATGCTCAACACATGGTCTTCGTCGTATTTGGAATCAGTACCCAATAATCATTCGGGAACAACCTAAAAACCAAATCTCTCTCTCTCTCTCTCTCTCTCTCTCTCTCTCTCTCTCTCTCTCTCTCTCTCTCTCTCTCTCTCTCTCTCTCTCTCTCTCTCGTGCGGATCGTCAGCTGAAACTCGTGATACGTTTCGTTCGTGACGACTGTGTATATAGCCTATTGTTAGCGTGACAAAAACTACCATGAAACCATCACGAGACAAAGCTTTCTAGCCTTCGTGTGCACGTCGTGGACGTTATCCCATATTCACCGTTCGTCGAGAGAGTAAGTAAGTAAGTAAGTAATTTGGTGTTTTACGCCCAGTCAACCATTATGGTCATCTCAGGGCGTCGTCGAGAGAAGGCCAAACGGCCGGCGGCACAGAAAAAGCAACAACAACGGAATAACGCCAAATAGTATCAGAGTAATCAAGATGATGAATGTATATAAGCTACTCCCAACGGAAGGGGGGAAAAGGAGGCATTGGGGAGGGGTTGGCGGGGGGAGGAGGAGGAGGAGGTGGGGGGAACATGAGGAGGCTTCTATCAAATAAAACATATCTCAAGTGTGAGCCCTGCAATTCAATTCTGATCTATTCGCCATTCACACACCATCCCGTTGCCCTTTCTACACAAGACGGACAGCAGCAATGAATCAGTCAGCGACACAAGCACGGTCGGCTGCCGGGTCACGAACAGTCCCTGAGACAAGCAGCTAGGAATTAGTGCGTGACACGAAGACGGTCGCCGAATCACGAACAATCTTCAAGACAGTAGCGTGACGCCAGAACGGCCACCATGTCACGAAAGTCTCTAAGACAGTGGCGTGACACCAAGGCGATCGCCAAGTCACGAACAGTCTCTAAGACAGCAGCGTGACACCAGGACAACGCCAAGTCATGAACAGTCTCTAAGACAGTAGCGTGACACCAAGACGGCCACCAAGTCACGAACAGTCTCTAAGACAGCAGCGTGACACGAGGACAACGCCAAGTCACAAACAGTCTCTAAGACAGTAGCGTGACACCAGTACGGCCACCAAGTCACGAACAGTCTCTAAGACAGCATCGTGACACTAGGACAACGCCAAGTCACGAACAGTCTCTAAGACAGTAGCGTAACACCAGAACAACGCCAAGTCACGAACAGTCTCTAAGACAGTAGCGTGATACCAGGATAGCCACCAAGTCACGAACAGTCTCGAACACATCAGGTGAGACTAGCACGACTACCGTCCAAGTCACGACCATAAGACTGCAATGCAAGATGGTGGCGATGAATCAGAAGGTGACACGGACAAGGCCAGTGACACGGCGACCAAGTGTGGAACACTCACACACACGTAAGTACCAAGTCACGACCAGTCTCGAACACAGCAGCGTGACACCAGAACAACGCCAAGTCACGAACAGTCTCTAAGACAGTAGCGTGACACCAGAACAACGCCAAATCACGAACAGTCTCTAAGACAGTAGCGTGACACCAGGACGGCCACCAAGTCACGAACAGTCTCTAAGACAGCCGGTGACACCAGGACAATGCCAAGTCACGAACGGTCTCTCTAAGACAGCGGCGTGACACCAAGACGGTCGCCAAGTCACGACCAGTCTCTAAGACAGCAGCGTGACACCAGGACAACGCCAAGTCACGAACAGTCTCTAAGACAGTAGCGTAACACCAGAATAACGCCAAGTCACGAACAGTCTCTAAGACAGTAGCATGACACCAAGACGGTCGCCAAGTCACGAACAGTCTCTAAGACAGCATTGTGACACTAGGACAACGCCAAGTCACGAACAGTCCCTAAGACAGTAGCGTAACACCAGAACAACGCCAAGTCACAAACAGTCTCTAAGACAGTAGCATGACACCAAGACGGTCGCCAAGTCACGAACAGTCTCGAAGACAGCAGCGTGACACCAGGACGGTCGCCAAGTCACGAACAGTCTCGAAGACAGCAGCGTGACACCAAGACAACGCCAATTAAGTCACGACCAGTCTCGAAGACAGCAGCGTGAGTCTAGCACGCGCGACTATACACCACCGTCCGAGTCAGGACCATGAGACTGTAACGCAAGACTGTGGCGATGAATCAGAGGGTGACACGGACACGGCCAGTGACACGGCGATCAAGCGCGGCGACGTGCGGCGGGCCAGGAGGGTCCGGGGCGAGCCCCATTAGCAGCCCGGGTGCGGCGGGAGCCCCGTGTTGCAGGCAGCGGAAGCAATCAGAGGCAGGGTTAATAAATCGTTTGCCCCCGTCACCTTCCTGTCGGCCGTCGCCGCTGGCGTGTCTTGGGGCCACCAGACCCTTTCTTGGGCCATCAGCGCCGGCCCCGTCCGCTGCCGGCTAATATCAGGATTAGGATTATGGTTTTCTTGTGGCCTTTCTGTCTGTCTCTGGTTGTGTCAGTGTCTGTCAGTCTCTCGTTGTGTCAGTGTGTGTCTCTGGTTGTGTCAGTGTCTGGTTGTGTCAGTGTCTGTCTCTGGTTGTGTCAGTGTCTGTCAGTCTCTGGTTGTGTCAGTGTCTGTCTGTCTCTGGTTGTGTTAGTGTCTGTCTCTGGTTGTGTCAGTGTCCGTCTCTGGTTGTGTCAGTATCTGTCTCTGGTTGTGTCAGTGTCTGTCTGTCTGTCTGTCTGTCTGTCTGTCTCTGGTTGTGTCAGTGTCCGTCTGTCTCTGGTTGTGGCAGTGTCTGTCTCTGGTTGTGGCAGTCTCTGGTTGTGTCAGTGTCTGTCTGTCTGACTCTGGTTGTGTCACTGTCTGTCTTCTGTCTTTTCGGCAATCTCTCTGTCTCCGTCCGTCATCAGCGCCGGCCCCGTCCGCTGCCGGCTAATATCAGGATTAGGATTATGGTTTTCTTGTGGCCTTCTGTCTCTGGTTGTGCCAGTGTCTGTCAGTCTCTGGTTGTGTCAGTGTTGTCTCTGGTTGTGTCAGTGTCATGTCATGTCTGTCTCTGGTTGTGTCAGTGTTTGTCGTCTCTGGTTGTGTCTGTCCTGTCTCTGGTTGTGTCAGTGTCCGCTGGTTGTGTCCCAGTATCTTCTCTGTTGTGTCAGTGTCTGTCTTCTTGTTGTCTTGTTGTGGCAGTGTTCTCTGGTTTCGTCCGTCGCTGCTGACCTGCCGCCCTTTCTGTGTGGCAGTCAGCGCCGCCCCGTCCGCTGCCGGTTAATATCAGGATTAGGATTATGGTTTTCTGTGGCCTTCTGTCTGTCTCTGGTTGTGTCAGTGTCTTCAATCTCTGGTTGTGTCAGTGCTGTGTCTCTGGTTGTGTCAGTGTCAGTGTCTGTCTCTGGTTGTGTCAGGTCTGTCAGTCTCTGGTTGTGTCAATGCTGTCTCTGGTTGTGTAGTGTCTGTCTCTGGTTGTGTCAGTGTCGTCTCTGGTTGTGTCAGTGTCAGTGTCTGTCTGTCTGTCTGTCTGTCTCTGGTTGTGTCAGTTGTCCGTCTGTCTCTGGTTGTGGCAGTGTCCTGTCTCTGGTTGTGGCAGTCTCTGGTTGTGTCAGTGTCTGTCTGTCTGACTCTGGTTGTGTCACTGTCTGTCTTCTGTCTTTTCGGCAATCTCTCTGTCTCCGTCCGTCATCAGCGCCGGCCCCGTCCGCTGCCGGCTAATATCAGGATTAGGATTATGGTTTTCTTGTGGCCTATCTGTCTCTGGTTGTGCCAGTGTCTGTCAGTCTCTGGTTGTGTCAGTGTCTGTCTCTGGTTGTGTCAGTGTCTGTCTGTCTGTCTCTGGTTGTGTCAGTGTTTGTCCGTCTCTGGTTGTGTCTCGCCCTGATACGCAGTGGTTGACTGGGCGTGTCTCGCAGTGGTTGATTGGGCGTAAAACACCAAGTCACTTACTTACTCTGATTATGTCAGTGTCTGTCTTCTTTTGTCTTTTCGGGAATTTCTCTGTCTCCGTCCGTCGCTGACTGAGGCCGCCAGACCCTTTCTTGGGCCATCAGCGCCAGCCCCGTCCGCTGCCGGTTAATATCAGGATTAGGATTATGGTTTTCGTGTGGCCACCGTTCTGTCTGTCTCTGGTTGTGTCAGTGTCTATCAATCTCTGGTTGTGTCAGTGTCTGTCTGTCTCTGGTTGTGTCAGTGTCTGTCTGTCTCTGGTTGTGTCAGAGTCTGTCAGTCTCTGGTTGTGTCAATGACTGTCTCTGGTTGTGTCAGTGTCTGTCTCTGGTTGTGTCACTGTCTGTCTGTCTCTGGTTGTGTGTGTCAGTGTCTGTCTTCTTCTGTCCTTTCGGGAATCTCTCTGTTTCCGTCCGTCATCAGCGCCAGCCCCGTCCGCAGCCGGTTAATATCAAGATTAGGATTATTTTCTTGTGGCCATCTCTCTGTCTGTCTGTGGTTGTGTCAATGTCTGTCTTCTGTCTTTTCGGGCATCTCTCTGTCTCCGTCCGTCTCTGGTTGTGCGTCTGTCTTTTCGGGCATCTCTCTGTCTCCATCTGTCTTTGGTTGTGTGTCTGTCTTCTGTCTTTTTGGGCCATCTCTCTGTCTCTGGTTGTGTGTCTGTCTTATCTATCTTTTCGGCTGCCTCTCTGTCCGTCTGTCTCGGGTTGTATGTCTGTCTTTTCGGTCGGTCACCTCCCTGTCTCCGTCTGTCTCTTGTTTGATGTCTGTCTTTTTGATCACCTGTCTGTTGCCGCCTGTCTCTGATTGTACGTCTGTCTGTCTTTTCAATCACCTGTCTGTCCTTTTGTCTCTGTATGTCTGTCTTTTTGATCACATGTCTGTCGCCGTCTTTCTCTGTATGTCTGTCTTTTCTATCACATGTCTGTCGCCGTCTGTCTCTGGTTGTACGTCTGTCATTTCAGCCACCTCGCACACACACACACACACACACACACACACACACACACACACACACACACACACACACACACACACACACACACACACACACACACACACACACACACAGGTATCTCAGGACAAAGGAACTGTGGAAAAGGAATGCCAAAAGAGGACCAGAAACATGGTGTGGCCGCTAGACCGCATGTCACTTGTCAGTCCAGCCGCTTCGGTCTCTGACTCTGTGCTTCTCTTCGTCGGATTGCCCACTGGCGGATCACCCTGTTGACAAACCGGCGATTTTCCAGATTTCTTTCTACGAAGTTGATACTATCGCATGGACCATTGACAGGTCGGGGAGCTGATACGTCACCGGGCACAGCTAGTATTGACCTGGATTCATTCCTCAGGAACTGATACCTCACAGCGGGTCACCAGTACTGACCTGGATTCATTCCTAATGAACTGATACCTCACGGCGGGTCACCACATCGACAGCAAGGTTGTATTGCCATTATTATTATTTTTTAAAATGCACAGTCCAACCTCGCTTTCGATCTCGTGACCCGCCGTGACCTAGCTCATTAAAAATGATCCCAGGTCAATATTGGGCCGTCTAGTCTTTGTTGATTGGTTGACTGGGCGCAAAACACCAAGTTACTCGTTGATTTTATCGTCGGATTTTTCATCAGCAACCCAGGATTTCGAAATGTCAAGATTTCCCAGTTTTATTGCGGTTTGAAGCCTTTTACACAGTTTTAGGGCTAACAACGAAAAAAAAAAAAAAACCCATTCTAGACTGCAGTTCGTTTTTAACACATCTGTTGTCACTCCTCTTATTCTTCGCTAAGTCACCCTACTGTGGACTAAGATAATTATTCTCGTATTCTTCTTCCGTGTCCAACTTTCAACCTGGTGAAGACTGCAACACTTTTAGCGTGTACTGGGTTATTTTGGTAACTTTCATTGACTCCTGACATGGACAACAGGATTTTTAGCGTACGTAGGCCCGTGTGTTCTTACACAAGGGTTACCTCGGTTTATGGTTTCATCCGAAGGACTTTTGTAGTGTCTGCACAGAATTTGGCTCGAGAAATATCGGAATGGACACAATGCCTAGCTCATCCGAAGGACTTCTGTAGCGTCTGCACAGAATTTGACTCGAGAAATATCGGGACGGACACAATGCCTAAATAGCACATCCGAAGGACTTTTGTAGCGTCTGCACAGAATTTGACTCGAGAAATATGGGGACGGGCACAATGCCTAGCACATACCAGTCCCTCATCCATGTGATGACAACGTTCGATACGTGCTTATAACTATTGATTTCCAGAGCGTTTTCGCTGTGCGTCACCGACTCGCCTTAATGTCTGACATCCTCACATAACGAAAACGAACGCCCCAGAAGACAAAATAAAGGAAAACCCCAAAGCAGAAAGCAGCAACACAGGCGGGGATCTCACAAGACTAAACAACAATGCAAGCAAACTCACTCAGAACGCGTTCTCCAGAGACACTGGCGACAGAAGATCACAGGAGCCACGTGGGCGGAATCTGGTTCTGTACAAACAGTAAACTGCCAAGTCTGTCCCCTGAGCCACTCACTCTCACGTCCTGGAAGACGGATCCGGAGAGGGTGATGAAGCTCATCCCCGCCTGGTCTTCGCGCTGATGCTCCTCCGGGTCTGATGCTGGGAGCGGAGAGAAAGGTCAGAACGGTGATCAGTAAGAGCAGGGCGCGTGCAGAACCTTAGAGAGAAAGAAGGCTGCAGTTCAGCCTGTTTGTTTGTTGTCACCTTGTTGACCCCCCCCCCCCCCCCCCCCACCTGCAAGAGGCGGAGATGCAGCATGGTGCACTTTTTACGTCATTACCTTCTCCCTTCCCGGCTGAACACCCGGCCACAACAAACAGGGTACTAACAGACCGCATAGTTGTGTAACCACCGTTGTTCAACCCACCACCACCACCACCACCACCACCACCACCACCACCACCAGTTTCCCTCCACGACGACGGTGCAAACCTGGACGAGGAAGCTCATAAACAAAAGTAATTGAAGGAAGTTCCAGACTAACGTCACCGACAGGCCAGTGTTACAAAGGATCGGCGACAAGAAGCAAAAAAGAAAACTTAAGGCTTTCGGCGAAGCCATGAAGGAATTCCAAAAGTCGGTTTCTCGTGGCAGAAAAGCAAAATGTTCGGTAATCAGGCATCTAACCAGATTTGGGGTGCTCTTGGAAAAGGAGGAAGCGACTAGCCCCCAGACGTTCTTTGCCCAACGAACGGAAGAGAACCACATGAAAACATCAAAAGGAAGACTTGTTTTACCTAGTAAGTAAACATGGTACTTAACGTCCACAGAAACCATAAGGTTTATTAGGGACGGGGAGAAGGGGGGAAGGAGGTATGGAGGTGGGGGAGGGGGTCACCACCAGAATGACTTATGCATTAAGGTGGGCAGCGATGAGAGCCATTTTAATGTTTCATAATTGTGAGGGACAAAGTCACAAGACAGTGTACACAGACCACAACTTTTGAAGAGAAAGGAGAGCCGAAGCGGATTGGAACCGAGGTCCCTCCACTTACCAGCCTAACGCCTTACCGCTAGGCCAAACCGGCTCACATTGTTTTACCTAATTATCCTTATGAATTTATACGAGACTTGGAGGTGGCGATTTTCCCCACTGGGTGCGCTTTATGTGCCTGCTACACGCGGCATGCACACACGGAGAGTCCCTGGGCAAGTTTTAAAAAGCTATTGGACAGTGTTGCATGCTTTTTTCATTTCCTTTTTTTTATATTAGCGATCGCTTTTATATAGCTCTCGGGCAGACTCATCGCGCTCTTGTCCCGCATGTGATTCCGAATGAGCGGACGTAGGCTTTTTATAGCGCGTTTTGAATATCCACCGATGCGTGGTAAACTTACAGCACTGTTTAGTTGTAACATGGCTGATGCCGCGTGAAACTGCTGCCGTCTCCGCACACGTTCTGCGTACACCATACAACAAATGCGCCAGTTTACAGCGTCACTTCATTGGAAGCCACATACGTAGGGTGTACGGGTGTTTAGCTGTAATCTAGCTGCCACCTGCACTTCTGGCAGACTGACCGGGATCTCTTACGCGTTAGTGCGGGAACACATGGGGGGAACGGATACCGAAATAAGACTGAGTCAGCATAGAAAGTTCCGCGGGAACATGTGGGTGGAACGGATACCAAAATAAGACTGAGTCAGCATAGAAAGTTCCGCGGGAACATGTGGGTGGAACGGATACCAAAATAAGACTGAGTCAGCACAGAAAGTTGATACTGAAGATGAAAATTCTCCCGCCACTACTGCCGAGACTCGAACCCGAGACCTTTCGATCACGAGTCTGGCATCCTACCACTGAGCTATCTCCGCTTCACTTTTTTTCCGTACTTTCCACTTGAACTCAACCATGCGCCTTCAAAGCTCAAGTGTAAAAAACAAAAACAAAAAACAGCAACAACAACAACAACAACAACAAAAGAATCAAAGTGGGTGGGGAGAAGAGAAGAGCCGCCTATTGGAATATTTATTTAATTTGATCTATTCTTTTATTGAACACTTCGTTATTCCCGTACAGCAATTCGGGTTGCATTACCTGGGTAAGGGTGCAGCAGCAACAAGAGCAGTGCTACCCAGTCCAACCTGAGCACGTGGTGTTTGAGTGTTTGCCTATATTGTGGTGCAATGGGGACTATCCCCGAAAATTTGCTCTTTTTTCTTTTCTTTTTCTTGTACTAATAAGTAGCATTCTTTTGAACCTTTTATACGTTTGAATAAAGCTACAACAATTCCATCGACAAAATGACGTCTAGTGTGGCGGGTATCGGACTCAATACCTAGACAAAGACGAATAAGCAAGTGAGACCCGTGTGATTTGGGCTGTGCACGTCAAAGATCCGTATAGACAATCCCTTTGTCAAGCTACAAAACGACACTTAAACAACAGTTAAACGGTCCTAAACGATGTTTTTGAACCTTTTATGTGTTTGGGTCTTGTTTTAGAAAGCTAGCCGTCATTGTAGTTTCAGATTTTTTTTCTCCATGCTGGGAAATGTTTATAGATGATGAATTACACTACATTTGGTTTCTTGCATCGGAAAACTAACGTTAGTGATTATCTTTTTTTTCTTTTTTTTTTAACTAAAACTAAACAAGAATGACTGCTAGCGTTCTAAAACAAGATCCAAACACATAAAAGGTTTTTTTAAAGAAAAAGAAGAAAAAAAAGGCTATTTATTAGGACAAAACACAACGTGCGAAGTTTCGGGGTAATCCCCTTTATCAAGCTACAAACCGACACTTAAACAACAGTTAGACGGTGAAAGAATTAGATTTAGAGCTAAGACACTTATCTGCTATTGGTTGAGCTATGTTTTTTTGTTTTGTTTTTTGTCCAATGCTGGGAAGAATCCAGTGTTTCTGCCAAGCACTGGACCCAAAAACGACATAGCTCAACCAACAGCAGATAATCCAAGGATTCTTGCAAGGACTGGACACGAAAACAACAGCTCAACCAACAGCAGATAGCCCAATGATTTTTCAAAGCACTGGACACGAAAAAACAGCTCAACCAACAGCAAATAAGTGTCTTAGTTCTAAATCTCATTGTTTCACCGTTTAACTGTTGGGCAGTTTTCCAGTCTCAAACAGAACTAGGCCCAGGGAGCGCCTGTGCAGATTCAAGGTAGGTAGGTATTGTTGCTTAATGTCCTCAGATGTCAGTTGACATATTAGGGACAAGCTGAGACCAATGCCGAATCATGGTTCAATATAGCTTTACGTCCACGGAAACCAGAAGGCTCGTTAGGACGGACAGCCCAGGACGGCCACCTCGACTCTCACACAGCTCCTGAACTATGGGCAGATTCAACAAACAAGGGAGTTAATTAGCGCTCGAAAGACGAGCATGCTGTGTTGGTATGATTTGTGCATAATGGTTTGTGTGACGTCTTTCGAGAGCTGTTTGGCCAGCCAAGCATTTTTTCCCCAGCAAAAACAACCGCTTCTCCTTCCCTTTTCTCTTTCTTTTCTTCTTCTTCTTCTTCTTGTTTTGCCGGGCAATTTCTAACGGAATTAACGTTGGAGAGGCTTTGAGAACATCATTAGGTACGAAGGAATTCGAGGTGGCTATTTTAAGAGTGAGGAGAATCAGGCCCTCTCGCTGTTTCAAATTATGTTAGTTTGTGTTCTCACATTCGCTGCTGGTTTGGGGGCATCGCGAACCCGGTCCTGTTTTGTCGGTACTTTCACACCAAGCACCGACGGGGTCCAGACGATGCAATCTGGCGTCCAGTAGCCGATGTTGGGATACAGCCCCTGTTAAACCTCTCAAGTTTCTGTCGAGGGGAGAGCAGACGTGTTCTAGTCAAAGGCAGTGATAACATCGTGTGTAATTTTCCCTCGATTTGAAAACTATTGTAGGCATCAAAACCTTAATTTAGACGGGGCTAAGGAATGTGTATGATTTCCTTTGCATTGCAGATTGCCCATAAAGATAAACGGGGAACAGGTTAGTTAGTTGTTTCTTGGATTTCGATTGGTCCCGACAACCGCATAGGGTCTCCCCATGATGACCGAAGTATATCTGTCTTGTGTGAAATGTAAAGTGGGTGAGGGTTCTTAGAAACACGTTTTGCACATTTTATTCAGAAGATGCAAACACATAAAAGGTTCAAAAGAACGCTATTTATTAGGACAAAAACACAATCTGCAGATTTTTGGGGTAATCCCTTAAGTCAAGCTACAAAACGACACTTGAACAACAGTTAAACGGTGTTAAAAACAAAAGATGAAAAATGAGATGAAGAAACAAAATAACTTATCTTTTTTGGTTGAGCTTTGTTGTTTTATTGTCCAGTGTCTGCGTGAATGGCAAATTATTTTACATGTTGAGGTTTCGTTTCATGCGTTTGCAGGATGTGAGTTGAGGGACGGGGTGGGGATTACAGAATGCTCGTCTTGCACGTAATTTACATTGCTTGCTCTCTCTCTCTCTCTCTCTCTCTCTCTCTCTCTCTCTCTCTCTCTCTCTCTCTCTCTCTCTCTCTCTCTCTCCTCTCTCTCTCTCTCTCTCTCTCTCTCTCTCTCTGAGGTACAGGGAGAATGGAAACAGTTGAAAAAGTTCATTTATTTGCCATTAAGAGGTTCTTACGGTTAAGCAACAGAACTCCTAGCGTCATAGTGTATGGTGAAAGCGGTAGGTACCCGATGGCCGTCAGCTGCCAGATACGCAGCATAAAATACTGGCTGAGACTCCTGAATCAAGATCGGCTGCCTTTTGGGGCGTACCGATGTTCTCAGAATCTGGCGGAAAGGGGCAAGGTATCTTGGGCTGGAAGAGTGAAAGAGCTGCTACTAAAGCAAGGCTTCGGCGAAGTGTGGTACAATCAGGGAGTAGGGGACGAAAAGAAGTTTCTTAGGACCTTTCTCAACGCTTAAAAGATTGCTTTGGGCAAAGCTGGCATGACAAGCTAGAATCAAGTGACAGGTGTGTTTTTTAATACAAACTCGTGAAACAAAACTTTGGTACTGAAGAGTACATATGTTTAATGAAAGGACACTTGAGAGACGCATTACTGAGATTTAGGGCAGGAGTGTCGTGGATCAAAGCCCACAGATTCCGTTTTAAGCCTGGAGCTGATACCTCATGCCCGTTTTGCCCACACGAGACAGAGGACGAACTGCATGTTCTGTGCAAATGTACAACGTACAGTAATATTAGACCCGACCTTTTAGGGCGTGACGGTGTGCGGCGTAGTGTTTCTTATCATTCAGTTATGAAAACCACTGATCAATGCTGTTTGCAGCAGATTGCATTGTTTCTTATCAAGGCGGGGAAAATGAGACAGATAACTGACTGACTTAGAATAGTAGAGACACATATTTGTATGTGTAGGTGGGGTGTGTGTGTGTGTGTGTGTGTGTGTGTGTGTGTGTGTGTGTGTGTGTGTGTGTGTGTGTGTGTGTGTGAAACAAGTAATTATGTCTTCACTAGAAGCATGTTCCAAAATGTATTGTACAGTGTAAATGTGCAATGTGTTCATGTTCTTTGTGTAAGAGGCTAAGGCCTAAAAACAAATCATCTCTCTCTCTCTCTCTCTCTCTCTCTCTCTCTCTCTCTCTCTCTCTCTCTCTCTCTCTCTCTCTCTCTCTCTCTCTCTCTCTCTCTCTCAGGTCTCATTTTTTAGGACGTCTGTCTGTCTTATTTCGCTGGAGATGACTCTCTGTGCCTCTCAGGTCTCATTTTTTAGGACGTCTGTCTGTGTCTGTCTGTCTTATTTCGCTGGAGATGACTCTCTGTGCCTCTCAGGTCTCATTTTTTAGGACGTCTGTCTGTGTCTGTCTGTCTTATTTCGCTGGAGATGACTCTTTGTGCCTCTCAGGTCTCATTTTTTAGGACGTCTGTCTGTGTCTGTCTGTCTTATTTCGCTGGAGATGACTCTTTGTGCCTCTCAGGTCTCATTTCGCGAACGGACGCCTTTTTGTCTGTGCCTCCACTGCAAAAGGTATCTCTGGCTAAGTCTCTGTTAGATCTCATTTTGCAGGAGGTACTTTTGTCTATGTCTCTGTTACATCTCATTTTGCAGGAGGTACTTCTATGTCTCTGTTACATCTCATTTTTCAGGCAGTGCCGCTGTCTATGTTTCTGTTACATCTCATTTAGCAGGAGGTACTTCTGTCTGTGTCTCTGTTACATCTAATTTTTCAGGCAGTACCGCTGTCTATGTCTCTGTTACATCTCATTTTGCAGGCAGTACCTCTATGTTTCTGTTACATCTCATTTAGCAGGCAGTACCTCTGTCTATGTCTCTGTTACATCTCATTTAGCAGGGTACATCTCATTTAGCAGGCAGTACCTCTGTCTATGTTTCTGTTACTCTGTCTATGTTTCTGTTACATCTCATTTAGCAGGCAGTACCGCTGTCTATGTTTCTACAGCTCATTTAGTAGGCAGTACCTCCGTCTATGTCTCTGCTACATCTCATTTAGCAGGGTACATCTCATTTAGCAGGCAGTACCTCTGTCTATGTTTCTGTTACATCTCATTTTTCAGGCAGTACCGCTGTCTATGTTTCTGTTACATCTCATTTAGCAGGTAGTACCTCTGTCTGTGTCTCTGTTACATCTCATTTTGCAGGAGGTACCTCTGTCTATGTCTCTGTTACATCTCATTTCGCAGGAGGCATCTCTGTCTCCAGATATCTCATTTCGCAGCCGGAAGTGCCCTTTGCCTGTACGCCATTTTGCAGGAAGTCCCCCCGCCCGTGTGCACGGGCCGCCGGAAGTCTTTTTGTATGCAAGACCGGCAAGACGCGGTCAGTTCGACCGCTGGCTTTATTTGTTGCGAATAGCAAATTAAGCACGATTCTAATTAGTATGTCCGTGCGGGTAATCCGGCGTGCTTCTGGTCGGGCTATGCTGACTAGGAGGGGCCCGTTTGAAACAATGAGCTGGCACATCGCGGGTCTGTGGATCGGAGCGCCGCCTGACGACATCGGGAGAAGGCTCTGAGGATGGAAAACGTGGCAGTCACAACAATGTATTTGCTGGGCTTTCAGGCCGGAGTTGTTGTGAGTTCTGACTATGTTCAGGCTTTACCTGGATGTTTTCTCGGCGCGGTTCGTTAGCTTAATGAGCAGCAGGCGCCACAGGTCAGTGTGCTGCCGTGACCTGTGGACACGTGTCAGTGGTGTGCAGGCTGTGTAGGCCACTGGCTTTGCAAGCTGTGAAGGGCTGCCTGTCCGTGATTGGGTTTGTAGGTTGTGACGGGCTGCCTGTCCGTGATTGGGTTTGTAGGTTGTGAAGGGCTGCCTGTCTGTGATTGGGTTTGTAGGTTGTGACGGGCTGCCTGTCTGTGATTGGGTTTTGTAGGTTGTGACGGGCTGCCTATCTGTGATTGGGTTTGTAGGTTGTGACGGGCTGCCTGTCTGTGATTGGGTTTGTAGGTTGTGACGGGCTGCCTATCTGTGATTGGGTTTGTAGGTGGTGACGGGCTGCCTGTCTGTGATTGGGTTTGTAGGTTGTGAAGGGCTGCCTATCTGTGATTGGATTTGTAGGTTGTGACGGGCTGCCTGTCTGTGATTGGGTTTGTAGGTTGTGACGGGCTGCCTGTCTGTGATTGGGTTTGTAGGTTGTGACGGGCTGCCTATCTGTGACTGGGTTTGTAGGTTGTGAAGGGCTGCCTATCTGTGATTGGATTTGTAGGTTGTGAAGAGCTGCCTATCTGTGATTGGATTTGTAGGTTGTGAAGGGCTGCCTATCTGTGATTGGGTTTGTAGGTTGTGACGGGCTGCCTATCTGTGATTGGGTCTGTAGGTTGTGACGGGCTCCCTATCTGTGATTGGATTTGTAGGTTGTGACGGGATGCCTACCTGTGACTAGGTTTGTAGGTTGTGAAGGGCTGGCTACGTGCGTCGTGAAAGGCTGGCTATGTGTGAGTGGGTTTGTATGTATGTTGTGAAGGGCTGGCTACGTGTGAGTGGGTTTGTAGGTTGTGAGGGGCTGGCTATATGTGAGTGGGTTTGTAGGCTGTGACTGGCTGGCTACGTGTGAGTGGGTTTGTAGGTTGTGAACGGCTGGCTACGCGTGAGTGGGTTTGTAGGTTGTGAACGGCTGGCTACACGTGAGTGGGTTTGTAGGTTGTGAAGGGCTACGTGTGAATGGGTTTGTAAGCTGTGACGGGCTGGCTACGCATGAGTGGGCTTTTAGGTAGTGAAGGGCTCCCTATCTGTGATTGGATTTGTAGGTTGTGACGGGCTGCCTATCTGTGATTGGGTTTGTAGGTTGTGACGGGCTGCCTGTCTGTGATTGGGTTTGTAGGTTGTGACGGGCTGCCTGTCTGTGATTGGGTTTGTAGGTTGTGACGGGCTGCCTATCTGTGATTGGGTTTGTAGGTTGTGACGGGCTGCCTATCTGTGATTGGGTTTGTAGGTTGTGAAGGGCTGCCTATCTGTGATTGGATTTGTAGGCTGGCTGTGTGTGAGTGGGTTTGTATGTATGTTGTGAAGAGCTGGCTACGTGTGAGTGGGTTTGTAGGTTGTGAGGGGCTGGCTATATGTGAGTGGGTTTGTAGGCTGTGACGGGCTGGCTATATGTGAGTGGGTTTGTAGGTTGTGAACGGCTGGCTACGCGTGAGTGGGTTTGTAGGTTGTGAAGCGCTGGCTGTCTGTGATTGGATTTGTAGGTTGTGAAGCGCTGGCTGGCTGTGATTGGGTTTGTAGGTTGTGAAGGGCTGGCTGTCTGTGATTGGATTTGTAGGTTGTGAAGCGCTGGCTGTCTGTGATTGGATTTGTAGGTTGTGAAGGGCTGCCTATTTATGATTGGATTTGTAGGTTGTGAACGGCTGGCTACACGTGAGTGGGTTTGTAGGTTGTGAAGGGCTACGTGTGAATGGGTTTGTAAGCTGTGACGGGCTGGCTACGCATGAGTGGGCTTTTAGGTAGTGAAGGGCTCCCTATCTGTGATTGGATTTGTAGATTGCGAAGGGCTGGCTACGTGTGTCGTGAAAGGCTGTCTATGTGTGAGTGGGTTTGTAGGTTGTGACAGGCTGGCTATCTGTGATTGGGTTTGTAGGTTGTGAAGGGCTGGCGCGCGCAAGGAGAGAGAGAGAGAGAGAGAGAGAGAGAGAGAGAGAGAGAGAGAGAGAGAGAATAACTGAAAGTGTCAGTCGTGTGCTCTCATGTCTAGACCTGCCGTGAGTAATACAGTGAAAGCTGTACTCCTGCTACGCAAACTCTTCCTCGTCGACC
>JABMCL010001050.1:112500-115000 GCA_018857735.1 Alviniconcha marisindica
CCCCGATAGCACAGCTGATTGATGTTAAGTGGCCTTCTCGCCGCTGTGGTATCCGGCAGCGGCCTCACTGAGCGAAACGGTGCCTTATGCCGAATAACCCCCCACCCCACCCACCACTCCACCCATCTATCCACACCCCCAATAGAAGGGCGGCCAGTAAAGTGCTCCTCGGAGGCATCCAGGACCTTTGAACCGCTACGCTTTTCTCTACGGCCTTTCGTCTGTGTGTAGACGTCACGGGTCTATTCAGTCGCACAGCCTTTTTCCCGTACAGTTGTGGTGATTCGGAGTTCTAAGACTCAGCCGCGACCAGCCGCACCCATACATTGCCCCCACATCGGTGGCCGGCGTCTTCTCTGGTCGCTGAGCATGCTGACAGCACGGGAGTGAGTGCTCTGGACCTATCAAGCAATGTCGCACAGAAAGCAGACGGGAAATGGGCTTGGATGCCCCGTGGACACAAGAAATTGTCTGGTATCCATAACGCCCAGGAATTGGTTCCGGACGTCTAGAAAATGGCTCCGGGAGCCAATCGGCGCCGCTTCCGCCGCTGCCTGCGTGGCGAGAGAGTTCTCTGCCCCTGATTGATACTGAACTCGCGTTTAGGTTTCTTGGTAGCCTTTTGCTCTTGCAGTATGTTGTTCCTTTTTTCTTTCTGTCTTTCCTTCTTCTTCTTTCTTTTTTTTCTTTTTTTACGGATGCGGGGGTCAGGGGATTGTCGTCACTGTCGTTATTCGGCGATATCTTGTGGGAGTGGTGGGAGAAAGAGAAGGAGTTGTCACTGTGGTTATTCGACATTATATCGAAGGCCTAATGACAGGGGGAATGAGGAATGAAAAAGGAGTTGTTACTGTCTTTATTCGATATTGTCGCCTTTGGGGGGTGGGATGGGTGGGGAGTTGTTACTGTCTTTATTCGATATTATCCCCTTTGGGGGGTGGGACGGGTGGGGAGTTGTTACTGTCTTTATTCGATATTATTATCCTTTGGGGGTGGACGGGTGGGGAGTTGTTACTGTCTTTATTCGATATTATCACCTTCCGTTTGGGGTGGAGGGGGTGGGGGGGGGGGGTGAAGAGTTGTCATTGTCTTTTCCTCTCTCTCTCTCTTTCTTCTCTCTCTCCCCTCTCTCTCTTCCCCTCCTTTGGAGGGCGGGGGGGGGGAGTTGTCATTGTCGTTATTCACATTATCGCCCTCTTTCTTCTCTCTCTCTCCTCTCTCTCTCTCTCTCTCTCTCTCTCTTCTTTTGGAAGGGGGGGGGGGCGGAGTGGAGGAGTTGTCATTGTCGTTATTCGACATTAGCGCCTACGGAGGGGGGGGAGCATTTCGCTTGAGGGGTGGGTGGGGGATGAAACAGAATGGAAAAGGAGTTGTCACTGTTATTCGACATTATGTCTTGGTGGGGGTGGGGAGAGAGGGAGGGGGAGAGAATGAAAAAGGAATTGTGACTGGCGTTATCGTTATTCGACATTATATCGGGAGGGGGGAGAAAAAAGAAGAAGTTGTCAGTCGTTATTTTGACATCTCGTGAGGGGTGGGGTTGGGGGGGGAGGAGAGAAAAAGAAGAAGTTGTCAGTCGTTATTTTGAAATTATCTCTTGAGGGGTGGGGGGGGGGGGAGAGAGAGAGAGAGGGAAAGGGGTAACTGTGATTAAATTTTGTTTTAGCGTGTGAGAGAGAGAGAGACAGACAGAGACAGAGATAAGGGAAAGGGGTAACTGTGTTTAAATTTCGTTTTATCGTGAGAGAGAGAGAGAGAGAGAGAGAGAGAGAGAGAGAGAGAGAGAGAGAGAGAGAGAGAGAGAGAGGACTTGGATGCCCCTTGTATGGAACCTCCGTGTTCAGTAGATGCCAGTGTGTGTAACTGTGTTTGAATTTTGTTTTATCGTGAGAGAGAGAGAGAGAGAGAGAGAGAAGAGAGAGAGAGAGAGAGAGAGAGAGAGAGAGAAGAGAAAGGGACTTGGATGCCCCTTGTATGGAACCTCCGTGTTCAGAGATGCGTGTGTGTAAACTGTGTTTGAATTTTGTTTATCGTGAGAGAGAGAGAGAGAGAGAGAGAGAGAGAGAGAGAGAGAGAGAGAGAGAGAGAGAGAGAGAGAGAGAGAGAGAGAAGGGATTGGATGCCCCTTGTCATGGAATCGGCGAATGCCAGTGTGTGTAACTGTGTTTGAATTTTGTTTTATCGTGAGAGAGAGAGAGAGAGAGAGAGAGAGAGAGAGAGAGAGAGAGAGAGAGAGAGAGAGAGAGAAGAGAAAGGGATTGGATCCCCCTTGTAGGGAACCTCCGTGTTCATAGTCCCGTGTGTGTCTGTGTTTGTTTGTTTCGTGAGAGAGAAGAGAGAGAGAGAGAGAGAGAGAAGAGAGAGAGAGAGAGAGAGAGAGAGAGAGGAGAGAGAGAGGAGAGAGAGCTTGATGCCCCTTGTATGGAACCTCCGTGTTCAGTGGATGCCAGCGTCTGTAACTGTGATTGAATTTTGTTTGATCGTGAGAGAGAGAGAGAGA
>JABMCL010001050.1:117500-132500 GCA_018857735.1 Alviniconcha marisindica
TACAGCTAAACACGCATGCACCCTACGTATGTGGCTTTGCATGAAGTGACGTGACATGGTGGTGCACCGTTACAGCTAAACACGCATGCACCCTACGTATGTGGCTTTGCATGAAGTGACGTGACATGGTGGTGCACCGTTACAGCTAAACACGCATGCACCCTACGTATGTGGCTTTGCATGAAGTGACGTGACATGGTGGTACGCGTTACAGCTAAACATGCATGCACCCTACGTATGTGGCTTTGCATGAAGTGACGTGACATGGTGGTACGCTGTTACAGCTAAACATGCATGCACCCTACGTATGTTGCTTTGCATGAAGTGACGTGACATGGTGATGCACTGTTACAGCTAAACACGCATGCACCCTACGTATGTGGCTTTGCATGAAGTGACGTGACGCTGTGCATGGTTGTACGGTGTACACAGAACACGCCGAGACGGCAGCAGTTTCACGTGGCACCAGCCATGTAAGAACCAAACAGCGCTGTAACTATACCACTTCGGTGGATTCTCAAAACGCGCTTTAAAAAAAAACAACTAGTCACTCATCATTCAGAATCACGTGCGACATGAGTGCAGTGAGTCTGCTCGAGAGCGGATAACAGCGCTATATAAAAGAGATCAACAACATCAACAACAATCAACACCCGTCCATTATTCAGGACCTGAAATACAGTGAATGCGATAGGTAGGAGAAATGCAGTGAGGTGTGAATCAGCGAGCGAATGCATTACAACCGGACGGTCGCATGCTGTATAAATGAACGCCCCACAACGATGTGCCTGGCAACAAACAAACAAACAAACAAACAAACAAAAGCTCACGCCTTCTCGTATGCTACGATCGATCGCCCACTGGCGTGTTTGTTAACGCATGACGGATGTGGTCAGTGTTTGCTCTGATAAGCTGCACTGAGTGGATTTGTATTACAAACCAGGAAACACGCTCGCTTCCACACAAAGCAACACGCTGCATGTCTAATATCAACACTTCGCACTTGTGCCGCCACTGTGCAACAATAGGCTTTCTGACGCCACTGGCCATGTGCAGGCGGCGGTTTCCTGTTGACCGAAGGGATTTTCCGAAACGGGAGAAATGATGACGGTAGACTGGATGTTGACCGAGAAGGTAGTGGAGGCTGGCGTTTGATATAAGACCTTCTCTACATGGGGGTGGGGTGGGGGGTTGGGGTTGGGGGTGGGGTGGAGGTGCCAAAACATGGGAATGATGGGAATGGGTCTGAGCACTAATGCTGAATCTGGGAGAAGCTGAAAGTGGGATCCTCTGAGCGTTTCTGTAAACTCGGTTTTAGAGTATGCCAATACAACTCTTCTTACAAACCTCAAAATTTCAGTGCCAATGCCGAGATGACTGAAAATATGGCATTGCTTTCGATTTGTGATGCTAGCAAGTTTCGAAAACTTCATCATGCTAAAAAAACACAACTAGTCAATCATTGAGAATCGGTGTTTCTCAGAAATTATCCGTATGGATCAGAGAGTCTGGGCGTTGAGCAGGCAGTATCGCTGTTGATCAGGGAATCCAGTGTTGATTAAGGATTATGTTGATTAGGGCGTATCCTTTGATCTGGATGTGTTGGCGTTGATCAGGGAATCCAATGTTGATAAGGGATTATGTTGATTAGGGAGTATGCTTTGATCTGGGTGTGTTGGCGTTGATCAGGGAATCCAATGTTGATAAGGGATTACGTTGATTAGGGAGTATCCTTTGATCTGGGTGTGTTGGCGTTGATCAGGGAATACCAATGTTGATAAGGGATTACGTTGATTAGGGAGTATCCTTTGATCTGGGTGTGTTGGCGTTGATCAGGGAATCCAATGTTGATAAGGGATTACGTTGATTAGGGAGTATGCTTTGATCTGGGTGTGTTGGCGTTGATCAGGGAATCCAATGTTGATAAGGGATTACGTTGATTAGGGAGTATCCTTTGATCTGGGTGTGTTGGCGTTGATCAGGGAATACCAATGTTGATAAGGGATTACGTTGATTAGGGAGTATCCTTTGATCTGGGTGTGTTGGCGTTGATCAGGGAATCCAATGTTGATAAGGGATTACGTTGATTAGGGAGTATGCTTTGATCTGGGTGTGTTGGCGTTGATCAGGGAATCCAATGTTGATAAGGGATTACGTTGATTAGGGAGTATGCTTTGATCTGGGTGTGTTGGCGTTGATCAGGGAATCCAATGTTGATAAGGGATTACGTTGATTAGGGAGTATCCTTTGATCTGGGTGTGTTGGCGTTGATCAGGGAATCCAACGTTGATAAGGGATTACGTTGATTAGGGAGTATGCTTTGATCTGGGTGTGTTGGCGTTGATCAGGGAATCCAATGTTGATAAGGGATTACGTTGATTAGGGAGTATGCTTTGATCTGGGTGTATCGCTGTTGATCGCGTCGATCAGAGGATCGGCGTTATAACTGGACCTCAAGAATAAGGCGGAAGTTAAGTGCTGACGTTTTGGTAAGCCTGGGTATTCTTGTGTTCCAGATCATGTCGCACCGGGGAACGAAGACGGAACGGGAAAGGCAGCAGCACCCAGCAGCGCTACCCGTGCAGCCCCCTGCCGGGCTACCTTGTCGGGCCAGCACTCTAGTGTGCACGCGCCCACACATCTCCGACCCCACCCTTGGAGCACCCGGCAGTCCTAGGCAACCCTGCTAGCCGCGATGTGTGCACTATGGAATCGTGGAATCCAACGACGAGTCCTACCCGCGAGGCCACTGTGCCCCTGCCAACCTCACAGGCCCCGACAGACCACGAGGCCCCGGCGTTAGGGTTGGGGACGGTCCCGCCTCAAAGTATCGCCAGCGAAGAGACTTTCCGGCAGAGTACGTTGCTGTCCAGACTAGCCGAAGGAGCCTTCTCCGCCATCACAACAGAAGCTTACAACACTTTGGTGACGAGCGCGACGGGAGGCTCGCGTTACGGTGTCGGGTCGCTGAATGAATATACCCTGTGCAACCAGAGTTTTCCGGATTGTGTGACGGGCTTCGATGTGATCCTGAACGGCTCTCAATCCGAGGAAGACAAAGCCAACGGAACGGATGACGGTTCGAGGACGTTGCCGCATGCCACGCTCGAGGTGGTGTTGATTTGCATCGTGGTGGCCATCCTCGCCATCCTGACGGCCGGAGGGCAACCTGCTGGTCATCGTCGCTTTCCGCATGGACAAGACCCTGCAGACGGTGAGCAACTACTTCCTGCTGAGCCTGGCCGTGGCGGACCTGACGATCGGCGTGGTGTCCATGCCGCTGTACACGCTGTACCTGCTGGTGGGCCACTGGCCCCTGGGAGCCAGCATGTGCGACATATGGCTGGCGCTGGACTACACCATGAGCAACGCGTCCGTGGCCAACCTCATCATCATCAGCTTCGACCGCTACCTCAGCGTCACCAGGCCGCTGACCTACCGCGTTAAGCGCACCCCTCGGCGCGCCGGCGTCATGATCTGCACGGCCTGGATCATCTCCGTCCTGCTGTGGACGCCCTGGATCTTCGCCTGGCCCTACATCGAGGGCCAGCGCAACGTTCCGGACACGGAGTGCTACATCCAGTTCCTCAAGACCAACCGCTACATGTCCATCTTCACCGCCATGGCGGCCTTCTACGTCCCGGTGTCCATCATGTTCGCCATCTACTACCGCATCTACCGCACGACTCGCAGGCGGCAGAAGGACCTGCCCAAGCTGCAAGGCATCAGCAAGAAGGACGAGCTGGGCGGCAGCAAAAAGTCCAACACTGTGTCCAGTGACGACGAGGAGCGAGGAAAGCGAGGCCAGTCTTCGCCGGAGCTTGAGGACATTGAAGCGTTCCAGGCTCATATAAGCAGGTCCACTTCCTTTAAAAGCCGGCTTCTGTTGTGTCTCCGGATCGACAGAGACTCGGACTATGTGGAGGAGTCCAGCACCAGTGACCCTTCCGCTTCCCCGGCCTCCTCCAACGCCGTGACGACAGCCTCGGTGACCGGCTCCGTCTACAGACCCAACGGTCCTGGCTCCTCGTTCCACAGTCACGCTGTGTGCAAAAACAACAACGTCACGACCGTGTCCTACGTCGTGACGCCTCAGATCTGCAGTAGCACCTCCATGATTCCTCTCCTGCCCGTGGAGTCTCCCCAGCCGTCTCCCACCTTGTCTCCCTGTTCTCCTTCTGCTTTGTCTCCCTGTTCGCCGGACACGGAGCTCACCACCTCCTTCTCTCGCTCAAGCCGCATCACCGTCAACACTCCGCTCCTGGAGTCGGATCGGGAAATCGGGACGCTGGACGAGGAAACGGAGGACGAGGAGGAGGACCGCGAGCGGTCGAGGAGGAAGGAGAAGGACAATGGGATGTACACGGTGGTGATAGAGCTTCCCGGTGATAACGCTCACGGCGACGCGCGCGACGGGCAAGACGATGCGGTGGCGGAGAGGGAGGGCCGCTGCAAGCCGTCCATACGCATGACAGCAGACAGCGACGTGGACAGTTTCGGTGACCTCAACCCCGACCTGGTCCAGAAGGACCCGGACAGCGACGACAGCGTGCCCGCGGTCAGGCCCAACCACCAGCAGCACCCTCGCAACAGCCACCGGTATCACAGAGGCGAAGGAAACGACGCGGAACACTCAGACGACGGGTCCAACACTTCGGACACAGAGCGCCGTCCGGCACAGCCCCCTGTCCGGCCGCCCACCGGCACACCAGCGCTGGCCCGACGGGCCCACAGCAACGACAGCAACAAGGTGGCGCAGCAGGTCAAGATGGCGACCAAGGTGGCAGTGCGCGTGCGCAAGCAGCGAGCGAGGTCGAAGGTGGCGTGGCGGCGCCAGGAAAGGAAGCAGGACCAGAAGGCGGCCAAGACGTTGACGGCCATCTTGCTGGCCTTCATCATCACCTGGACGCCCTACAACATCTTCACCTTGGTGGAGACCTTCTGCTCCGGGTGTATCAACGAAACCCTCTACGCTATCGGTATGCCTCTTTGACTGTCCGTCCGTCCGTCCGTCCGTCCTGTCCGTCTGTCTGTCTGTCTGTCTGTCTGTCTGTCTGTCTGTCTGTCTGTCTGTCTGTCTGTCTGTCTGTCTGTCCGTCCGTTTGTTTGTTGTCTCCGTGTGCACTGGTCTCTCAATAGTACGTATTGGTGGTTCTGTTTTTTTTTCTTCTTTTTTTCTTTTTCATGTGCGTAAATGGTATGTGCTGTGTGGGGTGGTATGTCATCCACCCGTACCCCCCTTTTTGAGGGGCAGTGGCCTTAAAATGAATACATCTCTCTCTCTCTCTCTCTCTCTCTCTCTCTCTCTCTCTCTCTCTCTCTCTCTCTCTCTCTCTCTCTAAACATCCGGGTGTATCAACGTCTGTCTGTCTGTCTGTCTGTCTCTCTGTCTCTCTGTCTGTCTCTCTGTCCGTCCGTTTGTTTGTTTGTCTTCGTGTGCACTGGTCTCTCAATAGTACGTATTGGTGGTTCTCTCTTTTTTCATGTGCGTAAATGGTATGTGCTATGTGGAGTGGTATGTCATCCACCCGTACCCCCCTTTTTGAGGGGCAGTGGCCTTAAAATGAATACATCTCTCTCTCTCTCTCTCTCTCTCTCTCTCTCTCTCTCTCTCTCTCCGGTTCCCCCTCTACCTATCTTGCCTAACTTCCGGCGTGTTCACGTCTGTCTGTCTGTTCTGTCTGTCTGTCTGTCTGTCTGTCTGTCTCTCTGTCCGTCCGTTTGTTTGTTTGTCTTCGTGTGCACTGGTCTCTCAATAGTACGTATTGGTGGTTCTCTCTTTTTTCATGTGCGTAAATGGTATGTGCTATGTGGGGTGGTATGTCATCCACCCGTAACCCCCTTTATGAGGGACAGTGGCCTTAAAATGAATACATCTCTCTCCTCTCTCTCTCTCTCTCTCTCTCTCTCTCTCTCTCTCTCTCTCTCTCTCTCTCTCTCTCTCTCTCTCTCTCTAAACATATGATTGTTGTATACACGTATGTCCATGAAAGAAATTTAAATCCGGTGTTTCTGCACATTTGTAGTGACTCTGTATAACGTCATTAATCAATTGCTTATTCGTACTTATAATATATGTTTGTGGTACAGTCGTGCTTATTTGTGTTTGTAGTATAGCAAGGACTGGCTGTTAGATAGGTCCAAATGGATCTAACGCTACTATCCTTGAGTATTAAAGTTTTCGAGTTCGAGTTCGAGTTCTCACTGTGTGACCAGTTTGAGAACCAATGTCGTTTTTCCTTCTACAGCACATTCAGATCGAATGTGTCCTTGTCACCCTAATTGAACGACCTAAAACACGTTAAGGCCAGAAATTTCCTTATAAGAATAAGACTGGGCGTTTCGCCATTGAAGACACACAAACTACGTGTGTTTGCAACTAATACCACGCAAGCAGATTTAGCATGTCCGTTTTGCAGAAATGACACTGAAACAGAAATCCATTTTATCCTCATCTGTCCAAGATACAAACAAATCCGAGAATTATACATTCCAAAAAATACTATAACTGTCCATCAAGCTTCAAACTGACTCTTCTCCTGGCTACAAGTAATAAATCTCTTTTACTTCGTCTGGCAACATGAATATTGAAAGCCTTTCAGATTAGAAATTAGAACTAGTATTAGTAGTTTTTTTAAAGTTTTTTTAAAATAGTTTTTATATATATATACTTGTGGTTATTGTATGTAACCATTAGGCATTGCAAGCGACTTCATGTATATTTAATGTGCATTGTTTATGGAAATGATCGTGCATCCTCCATTGATATGGGCCTATGGCTTCAGACTTCAGGCTTCTCTCTCTCTCTCTCTCTCTCTCTCTCTCTCTCTCTCTCTCTCTCTCTCCTCTCTCTCTCTCTCTCTCTCTCTCTCTCTCTCTCTCTCTCTCTCTCTCTCCACCACACACACACACACACACACACACACACACACACACCGATGCGATCTCTCTCTCTCTCTCTCTCTCTCTCTCTCTCTCTCTCTCTCTCTCTCTCTCTCTCTCTCTCTCTCTCTCTCTCTCTTGATCAACCGTCATGGCTGACTGGCCGTTAAAAATCAATTACCTATCTATTATCTATCTCTTCCTCTGCCGCCCACCCCCATCTCCACCTCCTCAAACCACGCACGTTATTACCCAATCATATGCTGTAATACAAAGTCCCTTGGGCCCGAACCGCAGCCGTAGCCGCATGCCGTACGCACCCTCCGCACCCTGTCCCGGGGAACAGGCACCATGGCTAGCTACCACCCCGATACCCCGATAACCCCGCAGATTATCGGGATCAGCGGCCCTCCTCGCCGCCACATGTCCCTGGCTTACACCTCTCTCTGTTTCGGTCTGTGCTGGGACTTTTCCGCCTCGTGGTTCCATCTGCAGCGTGTAATTAAAGGCTGTTGTGCCAGCAGCAGTCTCAGTGTCGGCGCTTTGCTCATGTTGCCCGAGACTGGCTCGAGGGCGCCTTCCTCTCCCTAACCAACGTGCTGTATAGCGAACTGTCTACCGTACCCTCTTTTTTTAATGTCAAAATAATCTTAATAATAATAATAAGAAGAAGAAGAAGAAGAAGAAGACAACGGAGAGAAGAAGAAGAAGAAGAAGAAGAAGAAGAAGAAGAAGAATATAATAATTGTAATAATTATTATAATAATAATAATACTAATACGAGCGACATTGTTTGGCATTTTGTGTGCCTACGGGAATGGTTTCCCATGTCAATGTGCTGGAGTCGGCGGCTCTGAATGCACTGCAATTGTCGAATCACTGAGCGGGCGACGGATTGACTTGTTTAGAAGCAAAAGAATCAATAATAGCAGCTGACGCGCATGTAGGTGCACAGGGGCGACATCAAAGAAGCTCGTTTTTCGTGATTAAAAAGAAAAAGAAAAGACAAAAAATCCCACGAAAGACAACTCTACTGGATTACTTCCCCTCGTTGAGCACAGATAGCACGGTTGGTTCGTCATAAATTGACTTTCTTCCTCTGATCTTTTCGTGCAGGAAGTGATTTCCCCCCCCCCTTCCCCCCCCCCCCCCCCCCCCTTAACATGCTCATCATCACTGCCTATCTTAATGCAGGAGTCATTCTGGTGGTGACAATGTAGCGATAGGTATATACTCCTCCTCCCTCCATCCCCCACCCCTCCCCCTTCCCCCCCCTTCTCCCCATCCCTAATAAGCCTTATGGTTTCTGTGGCTGTTAAGCACCATGTTTACTTACTTACTTACTTACACCGTTTAACCGTTGTTTAACTGTTGTTTTGTTGCTTCAGAAAAAAAGGGACTTACCCCAAAATTTAGCACATGCTTTGTACTATCATATTAAATCAACGGTCTTTTTAACCGCTCATGTGTTTAACAAAGAACAAAGCAATAACACTCCAGGCATTCCACCACACACCAAACCGTAATCTGACAAGATCCAAACACATAAGAGGTTTAAAAGAACGCTATTTATTAGGGAGAAGAAAAAAAAATGCCGTCCTAATAAGCCGTACGGTTTCTGTGGACGTTAAGCACCATGTTTACTTACTTACTAGGACAAAAACACAGTCTGAAAAATTTCGGGGTAATCCCCTTTGTCGAGCTACAAACCGACACTTAAACAGCAGTTAAACGCTGAAAAATTAGATGAAAAGCTAAATCACTTAACTGTTTTGGGTTGAGTTATGTTGTTTTCCTGTCGAGCGCTTGGAAAAATATTGGCATGACAACCAACCGGATAAACATACTATATTCATTGATCAGTGTTAACTGTCGTTTTATTTATGAAGGGGCTTACCCCAAAAATATGCACACGTTTTGTGTTACCCCGTTAAAATTAGCGTTCTGTTTCAACGATTCGTTCGTTATTCGTGTGTTTGGATAGCGAACGATGTCCTGAAAAAAAAGAAAAAAAAACTGAAACAAGAATGACTGCTAGCGTTCTAAAACAAGATCCAAACACATAAAAGGTTAAAAAATAAAATTAAAGGCTTATGTATTAGGACACAAACTCAGAATCTGCGAATTTTTGGGGTAATCCCTTTTGTCACTTACACAGTTAAACAGTTAAAAACGATGAGAAGCAGAAGCGAAATAACTTATTTTACAGGCTGGGGCAGTGAATAACTTATTTCGCTTCTCATCTCATTTTTCATCAACCGTTGTTTAGGTGTGGTTTTGTATATTGACAAAGGGGAATACCCCGAAAATTTGCAGATTTTTTATTTTTATTTTTTTAGTCTTAATAAATAAGCGTTCTTTTGAACCTTTTATGTGTTTGGATCTTGTTTTAGAACGCAAGCAGTCATTCTTGTTTCTGATTTTTTATTTATTTTAATTAAAGACATAATTCGTTATCCAAACACACGAATAACGAACGACTGGTTGAAACAGAACGCTAATTTTAACGGGATAATACAGAACGTGTGTCTGTGTCCTAATAAGTAAGCGACCCTTTTAAACCTTTTATGTGTTTTGAACGATCTCGTGGCTCAGCTCTGACCGACTGACTGTCTGGGCGTTGTGGAGTTGTCGTGCCGGGAGCTACTTGCATCGGACTTCCAAAAGCGGAACAGCTGTAGCGGAACGGTTTAGTGAAACAGTATCGTGAAGCACAAGATGGCTTGCACAGCTGACTAAACCAGTCCCTTCGTTGTCTCGTTCACCACACGGATTGATTTTCAGTCTTCAGCCAATCAGACTGATCTGGAAAAACGGCCGGAAAGTCGCGAAAGTTCTCTGACCTTTCCACTGCGAAAATAGTGTGTTTTCCTTGTCGGAGTTAGCCGACTTTGGGGTAAGCCTATGACGACAAGTGAATCCGCCGTTTAGTCCTAAAAATAACAGACGTTACTCTACCTATCTGCAGCTCGCCCTGATATAACCGCTATGGTTGGCTGGGCGTATAACACCAGGTTACTTACTTACCTAACTACACACCTGATTTTATTGTGTGCGTGCGTGCGTGCGTGCGTGTGTGTGTTGTTGTTGTTGTTGTTGTTGTTGTTGAACTTTTACTCCGCTTTGTCTTAAAAGTAGGACTTTATGTTATGAAATGGAACGTTACTTATAAATGTGTGTGCATGTGTGTGTGTGTGGGGGGGGGGGGTGTGTTTGTGTGTGTGTGTGTGTGTGTGTGTGTGTGTGTGTGTGTGTGTGTGTGTGTGTGTGTGTGTTTGTCTGTCCGTTTGTATGTATGTATGTAGGTGTGTGCGTGGGCGTGCATGTATGCATGCATGTGTCTGTGTTTCTTGATCCCATGGCAAAACAAATGATCTCGTGATTTCTGCACTTGAACTGACGAGATCAATGAAGCCCACTTCACAACGTTAGATCATGAAGAAGATAGTCCGGGTGTGCGTGCTGGGGATGGAGCATAAATCCACCAAAGTGCTCCAGGATTACGCCTAATTGGTGCTTCCAGTCACTTTATACCGAACAGCCTTGTTTGATTCCATGCAGTTACATCCGATCGGAGTTCGGTGTTTGTTTGTGTGGTTTGGGTTTTGTTTGTTTGTTGTTTCTGTTGTTTTGCTGGGTGTGTGTGTGTGTGTGTGTGTGTGTGTGTGTGTGTGTGTGTGTGTGTGTGTGTGTGTGTGTTGTTGTTGTTGTTGTTGTTGTTGTTGTTTTGTTGTGTTTTGTTTTTTGGTTGCCGGCCCGCGGTGTTTTTGTGTGTGTGTTGTGTGTGTGTGTGTGTGTGTGTGTTGTGTGTGTGTGTTTTGTTTGTTGTTGTTTTTGTTTTTTGTTGTTTTGTTGTTGTTGTTTTGTTTTGTTGTTGTTTTTGTTTTGTTTTGTTTTGTTGCTTTATTGTTTGTTTATCGTGCTGTGTTTTTTTGCTGGGGGGGTGTTTGTTTGTTTGTTTGTTTGTTTTCGGGGTTGGTTGTTGTTGTTTTATTGTTTGTTTCTTGTTGTTTTGTTTTGTTTTTCTTCTTTTTTTTTATTATTATTATTTTGGTTTGTTTTTAATGGGGATGGGGTAAGTAACACTGCATGTGTTGATGAAGGGGCAAATGGGCGGGATGTGGACATCGAAAGTCTCTTAGAGCCTTTCATGCTGATGGCACGGGAAAGCCGTTCCATGGTTTGTCATCTAGGGAATAAAGCACAATAAGCCTGTTTATATTGGGCTTTACTGCCTTTAACATCAATCCAAAACGCATCTTCACAGCGTTCCTTAGTTCCTTGACAGTCAGCTCCCGGCCAGCCTCAGAGATCACACCGGAAGGGGGAAAAATTATCCTAATCAAAAGTTTAAAAAATCTGATTGACTGTTCGTAACATGGGGGCGGGGGTAGCTCGGTGGTAGAGCGTCGGACTCGGAAGGTCGCGGGTTCGATTCCCAGCAGGAGCGGCGGGAGAATTTTCTTCTCTACGGCCGTCTGCGCTGACTTCTATTTCGGTATCCGTTCCACCCCCGTCTTACCGCAGTAGCACGTAAACCATCCCGGTCATTCTGCCAAAAGTGTAGGTGGCAGGTTACAGCTGAACACACATGCGCGCGCGCGCGCGCGCGTGTGGTGTGTGTGGTCTGTGTGTCTGTGTGTGTGTGTGTGTGTGTGTGTGTGTGTGTGTGTGTGTGTGTGTGTGTGTGTGTTGTATGGTTGTGCACTGCTTTTTTTGTATTTGTTGAACTTATGTTTCGATGAATGAATAACATTTTGTTTAAACTAAACACACATGCACTCTACGCATATGACTCGGAATAAAACTGTAAACTAGTGATGAATCAAATCAATGTGTTATTTTATGTCTGCCCCCCCCCCACCCCCACCCCCACCCCTCCCCACAAATGGGAGAGAGAAAAATCAATATTTATATTAGTAAGTTTCTGTTAATTTACTCACGCGATTCGACTATGAGCAATCAAGTTAATAATAGAAGTTATAACATCAGTCTTATACAAAATATCTCTGATATTGTTACATTCAGTAAAAGCCGTACTTATCTTTTAGAAACTAATATTGTTGTAACAGGACAACAAATTTAAGTGTTTAACAAGTTTAAGTGTCATTTTGTAACTCGACAAAGGGGATTACCCCGAACATTTCAGACTGTGTGCTTCTATCATAATAAATAATAAACTATGCGGTCATTGATGAGCTACTCGGGTAATAAATAAACGTTCTTTTGAACATTTTGTGTGTTCGGATCTTGTAACAGGACACTCGGGTACTACTACTCGGGTAGTATGTGGTTTAGTGGCAGGGTGTTGGGTACAAGTGCATGTCACATTCTGTGAATGCTTAGTGTTCCATGAAGTTAAACGGATTTTCTGTTACTCTTGCTAAGTACCTTGGGCAAGAAAGTATGACCGATTTATTTTCGTCAAGATCTTTATGCTGTCTTTTCAAGTATTGTGGAAATCGCATGAGTAGTAGGTTATTTTATGATATTTTAGACATGTTTTTCAGTGCCCCTTGTTTTGCTAATTTATCTAATATTTCGTTCCAATAAACACCACAATGAGATGGTACCCAACAAAACCCAGTGTGCTAATACCTCTAGTCATAATACACTGTATCAAATATATAACTTCATAAACTATATCCCTTCTCACCTTGCAGTTCTAGTTTTGCAATGCACTGATGATATGGGCTAGAACTGATTTTGAATCCAAACTGATCAGAATATTAAGTATTGTAGCTGGCTGTTTCATACGTAATTTGATGCCAGCTGGTGAATGATTGTATGGTGTACGTTGATACATATAATTGTGTGTGTGTGTGTGTGTGTGTGTGTGTGTGTGTGTGTGTGTGTGCGTGCGTGCGTGCGTGCGTGCGTGCGTGCGTGCGTGTGCGTGTGCGTGCGTGCGTGTGTGTGTGTGTGGTGGTGTGTCGTGGTGCGTGTCGTGTGTGTGTGTTGCGTGTGGTGTGTGTCGTGTGGTGGTGTCGTGGTGCGTGTGTGGTGTGTGTGTGTCGTGTGTGTGTGTGTGTGTGTGTGTGTGTGTGTGTGTGTGTGTGTGTGTGTGTGTGTGTGTGCATGTGTGTGTGTGTGTGTGCATGTGTGCTCTGTGTAGCTTAGAAAACAAACATGCTTGAAAGTTTACAATTCGAGGAACTAAAAGCAGACCAACGGAAGAAATAATTCAAATTTTAATACAGCTTTTGGGATCTGTTAGCAATATATATAATATTATAGTAGAGGTTAATACCACTCAGTAGAGATAGTCTAGAGGTTAGTATCACTCAGTAGAGATAGTCTAAAGGTTAATATCACTCAGTAGAGATAGTCTAGAGGTTAGTATCACTCAGTAAAGATAGCTAGAGGTTAGTATCACTCAGTAGAGATAGTCTAGAGGTTAATATCACTCAGTAGAGATAGTGTAGAGGTTAGTATCACTCAGTAGAGATAGTCTAGAGGTTAGTATCACTCAGTAGAGATAGTCTAGAGGCTAATATCACTCAGTAGAGATAGTCTAGCCGTTTCCTATCCTAAGGCTCTCTGTAAACATGCTACATTCTAGCTGAAAAGATGAAGTCCTCAACCAAAGCGAGCCACTACCAGAAAATCGGAAGGAAAAACTGGAGCAAACTGCCATTATAATGCCAACCTGAGTGACTATCAGCAATTGGGAGGGAGAAATGGCCAGAGGGCTTCTTTTTTGGGGGGAGGGGGTGGGGGGGCGGAAGAGGTCCATCATCACTCCGGGCCTGTAGTATTGTTAAACGATTTTGATTGGACAGATTTTCTCGTTGAGTTGTCGCCCGTGTGTTAAGTGCCAAGACATTTTCCCAGTTTTCTGTTTGGTGGAGTTCTTGACACAAGGACGCAGCGCTGAGGTGACATGAACTGAAACTGCTTCAGCCTTGTCGAATTTGCGTGTCTGTGTATATCCTGGGGTTTTGTTTCCGTTTTTTATTTTGAGGCACGATAATAAATTTGGTCAGTTGATTCGTACGGCCTAGCCTGTCTTCTGAAAGGAGTGCATGTCAGACAACTACTTTTTGTGGATGTCAGCGAATACGGGCAAGCAGACACACACCATGCAGGCAGATAAACGGATATAAATGCTCATGCTGGAATAGGTTGTGGGCAGGTGCATGCGTCTTTTCGATGGCTATCCCTTTGGGGTGAAAAGCCGAGAATGCTTCAGATACGGCCATATTGAAAGGGTGTTTAATGCGTGTGTGTGTGTGTGGGTAGGGGGGAGAGTGGGGGAGTTGCGGCGGTTAAATCAGTCAGAGTTAAAAGAACGTCAAGGCTAGGATTGAACCGGAGAAAGTTTTTTGTAAACATGGTGCTTAACGTCCACAGAAACCGTACGGCTTATTAGGGACGGGGAGAAGGGGGGGGGGGAGGGAGGTATGGAGGTGAGGGGGAGAGGGAGATTATATCCTATCGCTATACTGTCACCATCAGAATGACTTCTGCATTAAGATGGGCAGCGATGAGAGCCATTTTAATGTTTCAGTAGGAAGTGATGGACAAAGTCACAAGACAGTGTCCACAAACCACAACCTTTTTTGAAGAGAAGGAGAGCCGAAGCGGTATCGAACCGAGGTCCTTCCGCTTACCAGCCCGGCTATCGCCTTACCGCTAGGCCACATCGGCAGACGGGAAGTTTTTGTAGCTGTAGATCGCTTTTATATAGCGCTATGCTCCGCTCTCGAGCAGACTCACTGCGCTCTTGTCGCGTGTGATTCTAAAGCTGGGACTAGTCTAAAAACGATGGACACAGACTGTGTCAGCTGCTCTTAGCTGGTCACCATGCTTTGGTCAAGTGCGCGAGCCAACCGACGTTGCCAGAAAAAAGCATACCTACATACAGCACCGGTCTGCTGGCACGAGTTTTGTCCAGTATTTAGAAGTGCGCAGGGCTGGACAAATACACAGCTGTCCGGTGGTCAGTCCGCAGAACATTTTTCACCCCCCACCCCACCCCACCTCCTCACCCCCCTCCCCTTCCCCCTCCCGCCCGCCTTCCCAACACAAAAAGAGCTAGCACACAGAAAGAGACAGAGAGGGGTGGGAAATTGGGAAATTATTGCAGAAGATGGAGAAAAAGAAAGAAAAAAAAAT
>JABMCL010001050.1:157500-162500 GCA_018857735.1 Alviniconcha marisindica
GATTACACAAATGTGGAAATGGTCTGTCTTGCCACCATGAAGGGGGTTGGGGAGGAGAGGCTGGAGGAGAGGAGAGTGTGTGTGTGTGGGTGGGGGGGGGGGAGCGGGGGAGAGTGGGGGGGGAAGAGGGGGGGGGGGGAGAATCAAGCAAAAAGTCATCGATTTCGTTAATGCGACCGTATACAATCGTTATAGTGCATACAAAGAACCTGAAACAAAGTTGGCTGCTATTGCCCCGAAAACAGATCAAAAGCACACAAAAGGTTGAAAAGAACGCTTCTTTTAATTACACAATGCAGAGCATGCGTAAATGTTCAGTGAAAACACCTTTCCCAGGTGTCTTCTTCTTCTTCTTCTTTTTCTTCTTCTTCTTCTTCTTCTTCTTCTTCTTCTTCTTCTTCTTCTTCTTCTTCTTTTTCTTCTTCTTTTTCTTCTTCTTCTACTTCTTCTTCTTCTTCTGCTCCTTCTCCTTCTTCTTCTCCTTCTTCTTCTTCTTCTTCTTCTTCTTCTTCTTCTTTATTGTTTTACGCGGGGGGTGTAAAAGAGTGTGGAAAAGAAGTTATAAAACCAAATCGCCCAAGAGGAAGTCCAAACTGATTTACGGTAGTTGACCACAGGCGACGAGACAAAATCAATTACTTATTTATCAAGTAGCGACACCCGAGACAAACCTAAGCGGAGTCAATCTGAAGAAGATTGTGTTGGAAGCTGTACATGAGTACAGTTCATTGACGTTGGAGAGCGAATATTAGTCTTTCAGCTGAAAGCCGGATAACTCAATAAAAGCAATTTGTGTATGCCGATAAGCGTCAGCGTAATTCTATTTTGCAGGAAAGCAATTACTGACCACACAAAAGACGGGACCATTGACCGCGAGAACTAACAAAATAAAGTTGCTTGTTCCTCCGTCCTTGCTGGTCTTCTTTTCGGTTCAGTGCTCGTCTTTGTTTGCTCGTTGGCAGAGACTGTGGTCGTGACAAGTCGTAGTCGAGGTTAAAAATGCTTTGACAACCACTTCTCTGCCGATCCACTATTTTTCTCTGTGATTATGAGAGTAAAATGCGCTGGTTTCAAGTGTTTTTGCTTCTATGAGCTCCTTTACGTTTGCATTGTACAATTTTAAAATGACATATAATGGCTCCAATAATGGAACAGTCTGTCACATGGTTTCTAGAGCTGCCGTATTCCATCTGTAGGCCTATAAACGCACACCTGGATCTGCTGTTTAATGTTTGTTTGTTTCGAATTCAAAACGACGTGACTGACTCTCTCTCTCTCTCTCTCTCTCTCTCTCTCTCTCTCTCTCTCTCTCTCTCTCTCTCTCTCTCACACACACACACACACACACACACACACACACACACACACACACACACACACACTAAAATAAAATGAATTTGAAAAGAGATGTCTGAATGTAACCAAGTAACAAGTCCCTTTTTCATTTTGTTTTCAATATTATAATCTCATTGAACAAAAATCCTGTGGGGTGATGCGGACACAGAAATCAAGAACCTGCCTGCTGAGAACATAGAGCTATCGAAGGTTCTTCCTTTGGTTAGTTAGTTATTTAGTTGGTTCTTGGACTTTAGGGTCCCGCCAACCACATAGGGTCACCTCGTGACAAATCACACATTCAAAATTCATCTACACCAGTTCAAAACGGAAGTCATTAAATCACAACTGAAATGCTGCCCTAAAGCCCGTTCTTAACTGGGCGAATGTTTGTTCGCCGAACATACTTCGGACACTTCGACGAACTATGATTCGTTTCTTAACTGAACTTTTAGTTCGCCGAATATGGTTCGGAAGTCCAAACTTTACTTTTCTCAACTGGCTTGTAATGAGATGCAAGCTTCGGCCCGAACTTGCGGCAGACGCGCAGCAGACAGCATGATCGAAAATGTAGGCTAAAGTCAAGTCAAGTCAAGTCAATATACTTTCATCATCCCTCACAGGGTACTTCAACTAACTACTATCTCATTCTGGGTCTCCGAAACAAGGCTACGCCTCCCACAAGTCAATAAATAAACAAATTCCCTCCGAAGCGAGTGAAGAACCTAGCGACACCGTCATCCATTTTTATTTTTATTTTTCTTCATCCACAGGAGAGCTCTGCTCTCAGCCAATCAGAGGCAATGGTCGTCGAATAGGGCGAATGTTCCCAGAACATGTTGAGCGAAGCTTTTTGACCCCGAATATAGCTTCGACGAATACTTCCAACTAGGTTCGCGAAGAAAAGTTGGCCCAGTTAAGAACCAGCTAGCTTCGCCGAATACTTCCAACTAGGTTCGCGAAGAAACATTCGCCCAATTAAGAACGGGCTTAACAAAGGCTAACATCAGAGTTCAGGAGTTGTGTGAAAGTCGAGGTGGCTGTCCTGGGCTCCCCGTCCTAATGAGCCTTACGGTTTCTGTGGACGTAAAGCAACATTGAACCATGCACACGCATTGATCACAGTTTGTCCCTAATATGTCAACCCGACATCCGAGGACATTAAGTTCTACATCATCATCACCAAGGTTAACGCAGGTGAAAAGTATGGAGAGGGCTTGGAAAAAAATTAAGGAGACTGGACCGAGAAGGTAGAAATTAGGACAAGGAAGACATTTCTAGCAGTGGGCAAAGCATGCATGGCTATATTCTGACCTAATCCTGGCTTTAAAAGGGAGAACATCTGTCAGTTCTGTGTTTTCAACAGCGGGGACCTTAATGTCTGTGTCCGTATTACCTCACTGCGGGTTGTTCCTTTGGAGTAGGTTAGAATTTAGTCATGCATGCTTCAAAAATATTAAACAAGAATGACTGCTAGCGTTCTAAAACAGCATCCAACCATATAAAAGGTTCAAAAGAACACTATTTATTGGGATATAACAGAACCTGCAAATTTTCGGGGTAATCCCCTTTATCAAGCTACAAAACGACACTTAAACCAACAGATAAACGGTGAAACACGATGAAAAATGAGATGGAGAGCTAATCCACTTATCTTTTTTCGGTTGAGCTAGGTTGTTTTCGGGGATTACCCTGAACATTTGCAGGGTGTGTTTTGTCCCAGTGAATAGCGTTCTTTTGAACCTTTTATGTGTTTGGATCATGCATGCTTCAGCTAATGCCAGAACCTCAACCTTTCTAATATCAAAAATTAGTTCCAGAATGAAAATGAACTGCGCGTATTTCGAAGCAGTCCTGTGGCATTTTTACCTATTCAATCGGCATTTGCTATGAGATTGTTTACGGAAGTTAAACACAAACAGAAGGAATAAAGTTCAGTTTTTTTTGCTGTAATACGATACACAAATAACTGCTGAATGCTATGATTCTAACTCGGTCCCATTACTTGCATTAGTATAATTAATTATACACGTTAGACGAAGAACGACGAAAGTGTAATCCGATTGGTGTAGTTTTCGTTTGGAAGATGGATTTTGTGGAAATGAGATACTCTGATATGACATCTCGCTTTCAACTGCGGGTGACGAGACCGCATTCTGGGAGGGGAGATAACGTGACATCACATGACTCACTCCTCTTTGCCCGCCTTATCAGATCAGCCGACGTAACATCGTAATTTTGCCCTAATGGAGGCAGCTGTTTCAGCCTGTGCCCCGGAACATGGATCGTTAATTGTCGGGCCTGGGGCAGCGGATAATCAGATAATCACGTTGGAGCGGCTAAACTGTGCCCAGATCAGCCTGTGTTGGTGAGGGCAGAGATACTATAGCAGAGTCCAGGTGAGATCAAGAGGAGGAAGGTGAGCTGGACTCTCACGAAGAAGCTACACTCTCATTTGCGGGTCCAGGCGAGATCAAGAGGAGGGAGGTGAGCTGGACTCTCACGAAAAAACTAGACTCTTATTTGCGGGTCAGGCGAGATCAAGAGGAGGGAGGTGAGCTGGACTCTCACGAAGAAGTTAGACTTTCATTTGCGGGTCCAGGCGAGATCAAGAGGAGGGAGGTGGTGCTGGACCCTCAAGAGAGTCCAGAAGAGATCAAGAGCAGGGAGGTGGAGCTGGGCTCAGAAAGCTGGACTTGTCTTTTGCTTCAGTTGTTCCTCAACAGCTGTGCTACAGACATTGTCCTTGTGACTCTGCTCCTTACAGCAGCTGAAACAGCAATTGCGTACTAGACTAATTGCTACGCAATGGCGAGGGGACACTGCCTAACATTTTGATTGTTCTGGCGGCGGTCCACGGCCTCCTTGGTCTTCTGGGTCGGAACACGCGGTCGAACCTTCACTCTTTCTCCCCTCCCCACCTGTCTCCCCTCCTTGTGTGTGTGTGTGTGTGTGTGTGTGTGTGTGTGTGTGTGTGTGTGTGTGTGTGTGTGTGTGGTGTGTGTGTGTGTGTGGTGTGTGTGTGAGTGTATGTGTGTGTGTGCGTGTGTGTGTGTGTGTGTGTGTGTGTGAGTGTATGTGTGTGTGTGAGTGTGTGTGTGCGTGTGTGTGTGTGTGTGTGTGTGCGTGTGTGGTGTGTGTGTGTGAGTGTATGTGTGTGTGTGAGTGTGTGTGCGTGTGCGTGTGTGGGTGAAGAAAGGGGCATATCCTCATGTCCATGTCTATGTAAGCGCTCCGTGCTCTTACGAGATGGGGCACCATAAATAATTTTTAATAATAATAAATTATTTCTGGCGCCCCATAAGTATGTAAATAATACAGAATACATGAACAATTGTGTCGTTTTACCTAGGTACGTCTATCCAATGCTTTTTGCACTCAATAAAACTGGGGGGATGGGGCATGTAACACACTATATACATAAGCATAGGCCGTATGCAGTCCAGGTGGGAGACATTAAGTGCCGTCTACGTGTGTCAATATTATCTCCCACTTACATTTGACCTCCGTCTTACCTCGATTTTCTTTTCCTATAAATCTTTGCCCCGGTGTCTTCTACGTATATTTGACGTCTAAAAAATAAGATCCAAACACATGAAAGGTTCAAAAGAACGCTTTTTATTAGGACAAAAACAATCTACAAATTTTCGGGGTAATCCCACATA
>JABMCL010001050.1:175000-197500 GCA_018857735.1 Alviniconcha marisindica
AGCCCCCTCGGTTAATTTTTCAGTCATTTTATTCTCAAGGTCCATCTTTATGCCACAGACTGCTTACTTCACACGGTCGAGTAGAGTGATCCTTAGCCCCCTCGGTTAATTTTCAGTCATTTTATTCTCAAGGTCCATCTTTATGCCACAGACTGCTTACTTCACACGGTCGAGTAGAGTGATCCTTAGCCCCCTCGGTTAATTTTTCAGTCATTTTATTCTCAAGGTACACACACGACCTTCAGAATGAGACCAGTATATCGACCTAGCACTGCTCTTTAGATTCAGCACAAATAACAGTTTCGTTAAAACTGTGCGGCCGCAGGTGTTTGTGTGTGTGCGTGCGTGCGTGCGTGTGTGTGTGTGTGAGGGGGTGCATTTTGAATATGCTCTCTCTCTCTCTCTCTCTCTCTCTCTCTCTCTCTCTCTCTCTCTCTCTCTCTCTCTCTCTCTCTCTCTCTCTCTCTCTCTCAATTTGACTTTCATACACACATTTAAAAAAAAAAAAGTTTTTATTCTCAATGTTTTAAACCCGCGCGTGCGCTGTGAATGCTTGTTGGGACTTGTTCTTGACAAAATCACACCAAAAAAACAATGATTCTACAGTAATTTGACAACACCAACAATCTATGCTTGCCGCCAGTATTTTATCACTACATCGACCCCTGATGCCCGTGGCATCGTTATCATCAAAAGAGCCACTTGCTCTTTCTGAAGCAAAGAATATGTTTTCTATGTTGTCGTTCACTGTGCACGGCAAATGTCGTTATTTGGTCAACGTGGTTCTTGAAAAGTCCTCATATTGACCATGGTGATGGTGGCATCCCGCAGCCACCTTCCCATGGAACAGTATCCACCCGTCATTGCAGCGCTAAGCTCGTGAAGCCTGACTGCATCTTTCACAGCTCGCGAGCTGTCGCTTCTTTGCCGATTCGCAATCTATTTTCATGTACGTTTTCGCTGTCATCGCTTTCCCTGCCAGCACTGTGTGTGTACATAATGAGTATTTTCTACACAGTGCAATATGCGATAGTTACGGCAGAAAAACAACAACAGGAAGATTGTTCCACGTGTTGATGGTGTATTTTGGAGGTGTTCTGGAGGTATAAGTATTTAACAGAGAGTGTGTCGGCTCCGAGATGCCGTGATTTGATGAACTGTTTTTGCTGTGGATTTGTCTGTGATGACGTGACAGTTTTGTTAAATCCCTACTGTTACTGTTGATGCACACTTATGGTGGAGTAATCTATGTTATCGTTTGTCATATACACATTTGTCATTGTTCATCCTATACAGATTTGAGATTTGTCATTGAGTGTCACAAGCAAAGTTAGATGTTTGATCACTTTTCACACTTGAAAAGTCGGGTTTGTCTTTGTTTGTTACGAACTTGTGCAACTGTTTCTAATTAAAAATAAATAAAAATAAAATCTTTTAAAAAATGCTTCTGATATTGGCAGCTGACTTTGAGTTTATTGTATGGTGAAAAAGGTGACTGTTTTAGAATGTTTTATTAGCACAAAACGCGTGAGAAGCAATCATCATCATTGTCACCAGAACTGTCACTGCATCACTCAACAAACATTATAATTAAGGTCCTAATACTTCATCGAATAGTAACTGCCGTCGTATTACAGCACAACAGTGACAGCATTTGACCAAAAGGAAGACGTCACAGCGGGGGGGCGCGGATAGCTCAGTGGTTAGAGCGCCGGACTCGTGATTGAAAGGTCGCGGGTTCGAATCCTTGCTGGAGCGGCGGGAGAATTTTCTTCTCCAGGGTCGACTTTCTGTGCTGAATCTTATTTCGGTATCCGTTCCACCCCCGTGTTACCGCAGTAGCACGTAAAAGATCCCGGTCATTCTGCCAAAAGTGCAGGTGGCGGTTACAGCTAAACACGCATACACCTTACGTATGTGGCTTTGCATGAAGTGACATGGTGCATGGTTGTAAGGTGTACACAGGACTTGCGCCGAGATGGCTGCAGTTTCATGTGGCACCAGCCATGCCAGCGCTGTAAGTACACCACTTCGGTGGATATTCAAAAAGAAAAAAGAAAAAAAGAAAAGAAAAAAACGCGGTGTAAAGCTAGTCACTCGTGTAGAACCACATGCGAGCGCAGTGAGTCTGCTCAAGACAGCGGAGAATAGCGCTATATAAACGATCATCAGTCAAACAGTCACAACATATCTGCACCTTACCGAACAAAACACATCGTATTATAACGCAGCAGTAACAGTTATAACATCTCTGCACCTTACCGAATTAACGCATCGGATTACAACACAGCAGTAACAGTTATAACATCTCTGCACCTTACCGAACAAAACACATCGGATTATAACACAGCAGTAACAGTCACAACATCTCTGCACCTTACCGAACAAAACACATCGGATTATAACACAGCAGTAACAGTCACAACATCTCTGCACCTTACCGAACAAAACACATCGGATTATAACACAGCAGTAACAGTCACAACATCTCTGCACCTTACCGAACAAAACACATCGGATTATAACACAGCAGTAACAGTCACAACATCTCTGCACCTTACCGAACAAAACACATCGGATTATAACACAGCAGTAACAGATACAACATCTCTGCACCTTATCAAACAAAACACATCGTATTGAGTTCAGTTCAGTTCAGTTCAGTTCAGTTCAGTTCAGTTCAAGATGGTATCTATGCGCTCGGAAAAGCCCATATGCGCTCCACCCCGTCTCTCAGAAGTTTCCCCAACGTTGCCATTGGAACGGTTCCAATGTTTGTCTGACTGACGATGGCCCTCTCTCGTCCTTTTAAGGAAGATCGTCTGGCGCTTCCTCTTTCCACGCCTCTCTCCTCTCTCCTCCAGACGGTGTGATGTCCTTGGCTTTGTGCTCGCAGGTAGTGTCTCAAGCTTCTCAACACTTCAGATCTTCCGAGAAACAAGCCACTTCTGAGGGTTGCTTTGCCCGCCAGTCTATCTGCTCGGTCGTTTCCTTCACTCCGGCATGTCCATGCCAGTACACCAACAGGAATTTTCGAAGATGGATGTCGACCATCGACACATTCCACTCTGGGCTTCCAATTCCATTTTTCACTTTTTGTAGCAAGCTCACTGACTTTGAATAGCGGGTGTTATCTGTCAACGTGGACACTTTGGTGATCTCCCACAGAGCTCGTCACTCCCACTGATGGGTGCATATTTAGAGACCTGTACGCGAACAGCGGGCGTTATCTGTCTACGTGGATACTGAAGCCGTAAAGACTCACAAACATCTTCCCACTTGTTGTTGACCAAATACCGAACAGTCGTTCTTTCCACGGACCCGGAGATAAGCCAGTTTCCGTGGAGACTCCCTGCCAAGTCTAATCCAACCTACTGAAGCATGGGTAGGCCTCGCTGCAGGTGCTGTATGGTACACTTTCTTCATCTGCTGCAGCAGCCGGTAGGCCTCACTACAGGTGCTGTATGGTACACCTTCATCACCTACTGTACTGAGCAGCCGGTAGGCCTTGCTACAGGTGCTGTATGGTACACCTTCATCACCTACTGCAGCAATGGTAGGCCTCACTACAGATGCTGTATGGTACACCTTCACCAAATGCTGTACTGAGCAGCCGGTAGGCCTTGCTACAGGTGCTGTATGGTACACCTTCATCACCTACTGTACTGAGCAGCCGGTAGGCCTTGCTACAGGTGCTGTATGGTACACCGTCATCACCTGCTGCATCAACGGTAGGCCTTGCGACAGGTGCTGTATAGTACATCTTCATTACCTATGGACTGAACAGCCGGTAGGCCTCACTACAGATGCTGTATGGTACACCTTCACCAAATGCTGTACTGAGCAGCCGGTAGGCTTTGCTACAGGTGCTGTATGGTACACCTTCATCACCTACTGTACTGAACAGCCGGTAGGCCTTGCTACAGGTGCTGTATGGTACACCTTCATCACCTACTGTACTGAGCAGCCGGTAGGCCTTGCTACAGGTGCTGTATGGTACACCTTCATCACCTACTGTACTGAGCAGCCGGTAGGCCTTGCTACAAGTGCTGTATGGTACATCTTCACCTGCTGCATCAACGGTAGGCCTTGCGACAGGTGCTGTATAGTACATCTTCATTACCTACGGACTGAACAGCCGGTAGGCCTCACTACAAATGCTGTATGGTACACTTTCATCACCTGCTGCAGCAATGGTAGGCCTCGCGACAGGTGCTGTATGGTACACCTTCATCACCTGCTGTACTGAGCAGCCGGTAGGCCTTGCTACAGGTGCTGTATGGTACACCTTCATCACCTATTGTACTGAGCAGCCGGTAGGCCTTGCTACAGATGCTGTATGATACACCTTCATCACCTACTGCAGCAATGGTAGGCCTCACTACAGATGCTGTATGGTACACCTTCACCAAATGCTATACTGAGCAGCCGGTAGGCCTCGCGACAGGTGCTGTATGGTACACCTTCATCACCTACTGTACTGAGCAGCGGCAGGCCTCGCTACAAGTGCTGTATAGTACACCTTCATCACCTACTGTACTGAGCAGCCGACAGGCCTCACTACAGGTGCTGCATGGTACACATTCATCACAACAGGTGCTGTATGGCACACCTTCATCACTACAGGTGCTGTATGGTACACCTTCATCACCTACTGTACTGAGCAGCCGACAGGCCTCGCTACAGGTGCTGTATGGTACACATTCATCACAACAGGTGCTGTATGGCACACCTTCATCAGTACAGGTGTTGTATGGTACACCTTCATCACCTACTGTACTGAGCAGCCGGCAGGCCTCACTACAGGTGCTGTATGGTACACATCCATCACTACAGGTGCTGTATGGCACACATTCATCACTACAGGTGCTGTATGGCACACCTTCATCACTACAGGTGCTGTATGGCACACCTTCATCACTACAGGTGCTGTATGATACACCTTCATCACCTACTGTACTGAGCAGCCGGTAGGCCTTGCTACAGATGCTAGCTGGTGTTGTGTATATACATATAGCTTACCATACAACACCTGTAATATATATTAGTACTTCGTTGCCCCTTGCTTCTTACCTGAAGAACAAAAACAGAACAGCGCTATCTATACCTATTCCTATCAGTGTGTGTAGTATTTTCGCGTCCAAACAATGGTATGGCTGCCATACTTGGGATCTTTAACGTGCGCACAGATGTTGGTGCATGCGATTGCACACGGGGGCTGTACGGACACCCTAAAAGAGTCTGCACTGTAAGATATCTCTGGAAGAAAAATCCCTCGCCGCCCCGCGGATTCGAACCGGCACCTGGCTTTTCAGGCGGACGTTCTATCAGCTGAGTTTTCCACGCCCCACACCTGCTTGGCCTGCTTAGTGATTCAAGGTGTTGCACGTGCTGCTTTAACTGGATCTAGCACAGTCAAGTGGCCCAAATGGCCCCCACTACAACTTCCGCTCTAAGGCTCCGCGGATGCAGAAAATAAAGAAAGGAGCCTTCTCTGACTACACATTTTGTACAAGAGGCGGAAGAGATAAAATTAAAACCCTAAAATATAAATATATTTTTAAAAGATCTAGGATTTTGTTTTAAATCGCTCCCTTCCATTATTATTATTATTAATTTTGTATACATGTTCTAATTTATGCCTCCACGGAGCCGGCTTCTCGTGCCGGGGGTGTTTAAACCAAATTGCTCCACCCCTTTCACTCCTTTCTAGTGTCTAGTTTCTGTCTACCGGCCCTTTCACCTATATTTCATTCCAAAAACTCACCCCAAGATGCCTCTGTTTTCAGCTCCCTTCTTGAAGCTGATCTCCGCCTAACCAGCCATTCTCTTGTATTTGTCTGCAAAGTAGGTAAGTAAACATGTTGCTTAACGCCCACAGAAACCATAAGGCTTATTAGGGACGGGGAGAAGGGGAAGTGGAGGTGTGGAGGTGGGGGGAGAGATAGATTATATACCTATCGCTGCACTGTCGCCACCAGAATGACTCCTGCATTCAGATGGGCAGCGATGAGAGTTAATGTTTCATTAATTGTGAGGGACAAAGTCACAAGACAGTGTCCACAGACCACAACTTTTGAAGAGAAAGGAGAGCCGAAGCAGATTCGAACCGAGGTCCTTCTGCTTACCAGCCTAACGCCTTACCGCTAGGCCAAACCGGCTCTCATATTTGTCTGCATCACAGCTCTTCTTTATATAGTACTTGTCTCACTCTCTCCTTGCCCTGATCTAAAGAGATGAAAGAGTCAGGGTTAGCAGGACTGGCTGAGCACAGCAACGACAGGTGTCCCACATCACCCGTGTTGCACGCACCGCTTCGTAAATAACAGGCACGAAACTCGCAAGCACACGTAGAACACGAAGGCAACCTTTAGGCCAGCTGTGACACTTGACGATGCTCTGTGCAGTCGAGTCTCCATAATTGTTATTGACGCAAGAGAATTCTAAACCGAAAACAATCAAAGGAGTATTTCAAAATTAAACCCTCGATTATTGTGATTTCTTTTGGGGTGGGGTGGGTATGTGTATGCTTTTGTTGTTGTTGTTGTTGATATTGTTTGTTGCTTTGTGTTGTTGTAGGTGGTGGTGTGGTGGTTGCTATTGTTTGCTGTTGGTTGATGTTGTGTTTTATGTTGTTGTTGTTGTTGTTGTTTGGTGGTGGTGGTGTTTTAAATCTCTTTGGCCTGGCTTGTTGGTGAAAGGCCCACCTTCTTGGACAAAATTTGTTTTGACAAGGCTAGTTCCTTTTGGAGTTCTCTGCTGAAATTCAAAACTATCAAAGCCTCCCTTTTTTGCAGCCCGGACAATGTCAAAACTGTGCTTCAACTAATATCGGGGATGCTGAATTTCGAATTTCTTATTTCCCGACTCATTTTCATTTTTCCTCCGTGTTTCTTCGAGCAGAAAGTAGTGCATGTCATGAACGGTGGGACAGACGTTTTATGTGTGACTAGTTCACCCATTTTGATTCGCCGTAATACCTCAAAAACGCCTACACAGTTGTCTCGAATCAAGAATGGTCTTCGGCGAATAACTGAACGGTACCATTTTAGACTTGTTCAGAATGCTGAATCACAAGTTCGCCATACGTGGCTCGGGAAAAGGAAGTTAATTCACCGGGAAGAGCACTATTAAAAATACAACACACACACACACACACACACACACACACACACACACACACACACACACACACACACACACACACACACACACACAAACCACTCTTGCTTTTGTTATGGGCTCGACGCGCAGCTTTCCTTTGATGAGAAATGACAGCGAAGTTACGAAATCTTTGTGTGACGATTTTTCTTTCTTTCGTATTTTCTTTTCTCACTCCCCCCCCCCCCCCCCCCCCCCCACCCACCCTTTCTTCTTCTCTTTCTTTCTTTCTTCTTCAAGGAATAAACGTCATTTTGTTCACTCGCTCCTTGTTTTCCGATGTGGAGAGCTCTGTGACGCACTGCTGGAGCATTGTTTACAAGTGTCAGACCTTTGTTTTCGGTGAATCTTGTGACGTTTGCTCAGTGTTCTCCTCTTCCCTCTTCCCTCCCCCCCCCCCCCCTCTCCACCCACTCCTCTCCACAACCACTTTCCCAGTCTGACTAGCTCGGCCATTCGTTTACCTGCCTAATTAGGGGAAGCACGTGCAACACTTATCAAGCCCAGGGTAACAGATCGTGCACGGAGACCCAACGCTGGGTTGTTGGTTGGCAACTCGCAAGATGACGAAACGAAGAACAAAACGTCAAGACAGCCGCGATCACACGGGTCATAAGGTCAGGGCCGCGCTTCAAGCATCCACCATGGCCCAGGCGGTGTGATGTCCTTTCTCTTGAAAGGTCAAAGGTCATGGGTTAGGTCAGTTCACGGTTAACCCTCTCCTTAAGCCCGTTCTTAACTGGGCGAATGTTTGTTCGCCGAACATACTTCGGACACTTCGACGAACTATGATTCGTTTCTTAATTGAACTTTTACTTCGCCGAATATGGTTCGGACAGTCCAAACTTTACTTCGTTCTCAACTGGCTTGTAATGAGATGCAAGCTTCGGCCCGAACTTGCGGCAGACGCGCAGCAGACAGCATGATCGAAAATGTAGGCTAAAGTCAAGTCAGGTCAAGTCAATATACTTTCATCATCCCTCACAGGGTAATTCATTTAACTACTATCTCATTCTGGGTCTCCGAGACAAGGCTGCGCCTCCCACAAGTCAACAAATAAACAAATTCCCTCCGAAGCGAATGAAGAACCTAGCGACACCGTCATCCATTTTATTTTATTTTTCTTCATCCACAGGAGAGCTCTGCTCTCAGCCAATCAGAGGCAATGATCTCGAATAGGGCGAATGTTCCCAGAACATGTTGAGCGAAGCTTTTTGGACCCCGAATATAGCTTCGACGAATACTTCCAACTAGATTCGCGAAGAAAAGTTCGCCCAATTAAGAACCAACTAGCTTCGCCAAATACTTCCTACTAGGTTTACGAAGAAACATTCGCCCAGTTAAGAATGGGCTTTACCTTGTGTAACCCTCTCCTTGCTTTGTGTAACCCTAACCTTAACCCTTTCCCTTGCCTTGTGTAACCCTCTCCCTTTACCTTGTGTAACCCTATCCCTTTACTTTGTGTAACGTTCTCCATTACCTTCTGTAACCCTCTCCCTTATCTTGTGTAACCCTCTCCCTTACCTTGTGTAACCCTAACCCTCTCCCTTACCTTGTGTAACCCTTTCCATCACCTTGGGTAACCTGACCCTCCCCCTTACCTTGTGTAACCCTCCCCCTTACCTTGTGTAACCCTAACCCTCTCCCTTACCTTGTGTAACCCTCTCCCTTACCTTGTGTAACGTTATCCTTTGCTTTGTGTAACCATCTCCCTTTACCTTGTGTAACCCTCTCCCTTTACCTTGTGTAACCCTTACCTTGTGTAACTCTCTCCCTTATCTTGTAACCCTCTCCCTTACCTTGTGACATCACATAATGTCTATGGCGAAGATCGCCCTGATATAACTGCACTGGTTGGCTGGGCGTAAAACACCAATTTACTTAGTTACTACGGCGAAGTGTTTCACGCCCGCCAGAAAAACGTATTAGGAGCTCCTGCTCGAGTTCTGACTGTTCATGCATGTTCAGGAGAATCCGAGTTCTGGAAAATGTGATTGTTTTGGGTTGGTTTAACCTGTCCGCGAAACTCCGTTAGGAAGGAACTGCCCCAGCAGCACGTATTCTTTAGCGGTGAAAGGGTTAAGTCATTGGCAGTACTCCAGCTTCTGCTGGTCTTATAGTGTTGGAAACCCGCACAGGATGACGATGGACGCGTAGTAATTATACGAAACAAAACAGTAGGCACATTTTCGACACATACTGCCTTTTTTCCAGTCAGCGATAGACAGAGAAACAGTTATAACTTCTTCCCACCGAAAAGAAAATTCGTTGATATTTCCCCTTTCTTGTTGTTTTTGTGTAGAATACAATTTATTCTGTACGCCTACAAATCGGACCGTATAAGAACTTTTGGAATTTTGTTTTTAATACAATTTTAATGTTACCTTTTTGACACGTATTTATGTTACTTCCAGAGCAGCAGAACTGGCAGTGTACGCGGTACGGAGAAAGGTTTAACTCAACGCAGTTTATGATTGGCTATCATGCAGAATAATATTAGAAAGTTTATCTTTAAAACTACCCAGTATTGAGCACTTACATGAATTATGCTGAATAACTTGAATCTCCTTTAGAAAGCCGACGAAACATCGTGATACACTTCAGTTTACACAGTTGGGGAGAGAGAGACAGACAGAGACAGAGACAGAACAGACAGACAGACAGACAGACAGACAGACAGACCGAGAGAGATAGACAGACCGAGAGAGACAGAGAAGAAACAGATAGACACAGAGATACAGGCAAAGAAAGAGAGATAGATCCTCAGTTTTAAACCCAATTCCTTCATTGCATTTCTTATTTGTTTCGTCCACTCCTTTTTATATTTTTCTTTAATCCGGTATCGATCAATTAGACGGGATGGTCTACGATACCAACATGTCCTAGCCTTATGCGCTCTTTTAACAGGGGTAATGTTGACGGGACTAACTCTTCGAAAATGTGTGTTTGATGTTTGTGTATGTATTTACTCTTTTCTGTTTGTGTAGGGACTGATTTTGTGGATCGACTTGAGAAAGGGTTTACGTGTGAGAAGAGTTTTGAAATGTGCACTTGCTTATGACAGAGTCTGATCGTCCTGAGGTGACCCTGTGTGGTTGACAGGACGTTAAAATCCAGTTACTGACTAACTAATCATTGCGCTTCAACAGGCATACGCGTAAGAGACCCCGTGGGCTGCACAACAAGCTCAATAGCGTTTTATCAATACAGCCAGTGATCCCGTCATTATCGATGTCACCAACGAAAACAGAGTCCAGGCGAGATCAAGAGGAGGGCGGTGAGTGGACTCTCACGAAGATTTGGACAATCATTTGCGGGTCCAGGCAAGATCAAGAGGAGGGCGGTGAGTGGACTCTCACGAAGATTTGGATAATCATTTGCGGGTCCAGGCAAGATCAAGAGGAGGGAGGTGAGTGGACTCTCACGAAGATTTGGACAATCATTTGTGGGTCCAGGCAAGATCAAGAGGAGGGCGGTGAGTGGACTCTCACGAAGAGTTGGACAATCATTTGCGGGTCCAGGCGAGATCAAGAGGAGGGAGGTGAGTGGACTCTCACGAAGATTTGGACAATCATTTGTGGGTCCAGGCAAGATCAAGAGGAGGGCGGTGAGTGGACTCTCACGAAGAGTTGGACAATCATTTGCAGGTCCAGGCGAGATCAAGAGGAGGGAGGTGGTGCTGGACCCCAAGAGAGCCCAGAAGAGATCAAGAGCAGGGAGGTGGAGCTGAGCTCAGAAAGTTGGACTTCTTTTGCTTCAGTTGTTCCTCAACAGCTGTGCTACGGACATTGTCCTTGTGACTCTGCTCCGCACGACAGTTGAAACAGCAATTAGCGGAGTACACTAGCTGCTTCACACTGGCGAGGTCCCCACCGCCTTAACATAGTTGTTGTTCTGGCGGTGGTCCACGGCCTTCTCGTCTTTGCGGGTTGCAGCACCCCCCCCCCCCCCCCCCCCCCCCCCCACCACCCCCCCCGTCCCTAGTAAGCCATCTCGCTTCTGTGGACGTAAAGCAACAGGTTTATTTAAACGAAAACACTTCGAATTATCAGCTCACGCCACATAACCCCTGGAGACGAACCCACTGTTCCGGCTGAACGCTTCAAAGGGGAGTATCGCCTTTCCGCGACAGCACCACAGTTCGCGAACTGGTCGTTAGATCGTCGGTTCGCTGTCGAAGGAATTGCTCCGCAACTCAACACACTTTGATACGGATGCACGTTATAAAATAGCAGTCCCGCTGTTTTGTGTCGTCTTAAACGGACTCCGAGAAAGGCTGAGCCACTGTGAGCGTTCCTGACACAAAACTCAACACTATATGCTCGCAATTCTCCTGTCAACCAGAAATTATCCCAGGGCCGTACAGATATAAATTGCCCTGGGGCCTGTGGGAACGCCTCCTTCAGAGTTCAGGAGCTGTGTGAAAGTCGAGGGGGCCGTCCTGGGCTCCCGTCCCTAATACGCCTACGGTTTCTGTGGACGTAAAGCAGCACTGAACTGAAATGCCTCCTTCCCCAGACTCTTCATCAATATGCTTTATGCGGTCATTCGACGCTTCTGATCATAAATTCTAGTCTTTTGGATGAACCATTAGGCTGAATATTCTGTGGGAACAAATAATACCCGGAGTGGTGGACATTTCGTGAATAGCTTTCGAAGAACCCACGACAACATCGCACACAATTTTGTTCAGTAATTATCTTCAAGGAGAAGCAAAAACCCTATTTAACCAGATGAAAAATGCATATTTCACACGTTAATGTTCCAGGCGGTTTGGGCAAGCCACTGACTAAATGGGGGTGTTGGCCATTCCATCCGACCCCAAAGCGATTCCATCCGACCCCACCAGCGAAATCCCATCCGACCCCAGAGCGAAATCCCATCCGACCCCAGCCCAGCTGCTAACGTCACGCCCAGCTTTTTCAAGGTCATTGCCAAAACATCCCGTGACGTCACCGTGCCTTCGATTTCAGCGAGGCGCTACTGGCCTAATCGGATTTACTGCTGCATTTTCCTCCAAACTCGATTGGCCGTCTCAGTTCATCAGATTTTCCGCTTCCCGGGCAACTATTGTTTTCAAGTCATCGTTGGATAAAAAGCTTTTGCCTGTTCGCTAATAATTTCGCAAGGATTTGACAGAAAGGTTAGAGGGGGAATGGGAGGGGACTACCACCATGTCTGGCGGACGAGGCAGATCATGCAAATGCGGGACACAGTGAGAATGGGGAGGGGGCGGGGCGGGGAGAGAGAGAGAGAGAGAGAGAGAGGAGAGAGAGAGAGAGAGAGAGAGAGAGAGAAAACTTGAACTCGAAAACTTTAATACTCAAGGATAGTAGTGTTAGGTCCATTTGGACCTATCTAACAGCCAGTCCTTGCTATACTACAAACACAAATAAACACGACAATACCACAAAGATATATATATATATATATATATATAGAGAGAGAGAGAGAGAGAGAGAGAGAGAGAGAGAGAAAGAGAGACAGAGACAGAGACAGAGACAGAGACACAGAGACACAGAGAGAGAGAGAGAGAGAACTCGAACTCGAAAATGTTAATACTTAAGGATAGTAGCGTTAGGTCCATTTGGACTTATCTAACAGCCAGTCCTACAAACACAAATAAACACGACAATACCACAAAGATATATAACATATATATATATATATATATATATATAGAGAGAGAAGAGAGAGAGAGAGAGAGAGAGAGAGAGAGAGAGAACTTGAACTCGAAAACTTTAGTACTCAAGGATAGTAGCGATAGGCCCATGTGGACCTGTCTAACAGCCAGTCCTTGCTATACTACAGAGAGACAGGCAGACAGACAGCCAGACAGAGAAAGAGACAGAACAGACACACACAGAGATAGAAACAGAGAACTCGTATTCGAACCCCCCAAAAAACTTATTTCACAAGGACTGTAGTTTAGGTTCAGTCAAAAACTGTCTACCAACAAGTCCTTAGTCCTTGCTAAGCTACTGATGAGTAAACAAAAAATTACAGGGCGTCAGTCACATACATACGAAGCATGAATGAGTAAATGAAATTTTATACATGAAAATGTATACATGGAGCATAAGAACTTCTACACAACAACTTACGTGAAAGAAAGAGAGTAAGTAAGTAACGGTGTTTTACGTCCACTCAACCATTACGGTTATCTCGGGCGTTAAAGGAGAAATAAATGAGGGGGGGGGGAGACAGAGAAAGAGATAGGGACAGAGAAAGAGATGGGGACAGAGAGAGAGTGGGGAGAAAGAGATAGGAACAGAGAGATGGACAGAGAGAGAGGGGGGAGAAAGAGATAGGGACAGAGGAGAGAGAGGGGAGAAAGAGATAGGAACAGAGAGATGGACAGAGAGAGAGAGAGAGGAGAAAGAGATAGGGACAGAGAGATGGACAGAGAGGGGGGAGAAAGAGATAGGAACAGAGAGATGGATAGAGAGGGAGGGGAGAAAGAGATAGGAACAGAGAGATGGACAGAGAGGGGGGGGAGAAAGAGATAGGAACAGACAGATGGACAGAGAGGGGGGAGGGAGAAAGAGATAGGAACAGAGAGATGGACAGGAGAGGGAGAGAAAGAGATAGGGACAGAGAGAGAGAGGGGAGAAAGAAATAGGAACAGAGAGATGGACAGAGGGGGGGGGGGAGAAAGAGATAGGAACAGAGAGATGGACAGAGGGGGTGGAGGGAGAAAGAGATAGGAACAGAGAGATAGACAGGGAGGGGTGAGAAAGAGATAGGAACAGAGAGATGGGCAGAGAGGGGAGAGCAAGAGATAGGAACAGAGAGATGGACAGAGAGGGAAGAGAAAGAGATAGGAACAGAGAGATGGACAGAGAGGGGAGAGAAAGAGATAGAAACAGAGAGATGGACAGAGAGCGGGGAGAAAGATATAGGAACAGATAGATGGACAGAGAGGGGAGAGAAAGAGAGGGACACAGAGATGGACAGAGAGGGGAGAGAAAGAGATAGGGTCAGAGAGGGGGGGGGGTGTAGGGTGGAGAAAGAGATAGGGTCAGAGATGGGGGAGAAAGACTGAGATAGGGACAGAGAGGGGGGAGTGGGGAGAGAAAGAGATAGGGACAGAGAGATGGACAGAGAGATGGGGGGAAATCGAGGAGAGAAAGAGGGCAACAAGTTAAACGCTCATAAACGTTTCTGCAATAGCTGGCATCTGGCTTTCAAAAGTTCATTTTACCGTTTCTATCCAGATGAATGAAGACTCCGAGAGTCGGACTGACTGACTAGAACGAATGAACGAATAAATGAATTTCGTTACGTACAGCAGAACCCGGAGTAAAACGAAACGACACCCACGCATTTTAAAGTATTGACCGTGGTTTTGCTCCTTTGAAAATGCGCTTCCTTCTCTTCATAGTTCAGGAGCTGTGTGAGAGTCGAGGTGGCCGTCCTGGGATGTCCGTCCTAACGAGCCTTCTGGTTTCCGTGGACGTAAGGAATTATTGAACCAGGCTTCGGCACTGGTCACAACTTGTCCCTAATATGTCAGCTGACATCTGAGGACATTAAGCATCACTTCATCATCATCAGCTTCCGGCTTCTCCCACCCCCCCATCCTCCGCCGACCCCACCCACCTCTCGCCTTTCACTTTGTGTCCACCAACCTCGCCACAGCTGCCACGTGGCATTTCAAATATGTCTGTCGGCCTTCGGTGAAATGCTACAGTCCCATCCATGGCCGATCTCGGATTCCTCAGACGTGGAACTCCTAGCTAACGCAAAAGGAACGGAGCTGTTGAGAGCCACATCTCTCAGTTTACTCATCGTGTGAAATGGGCAACGGTATTACAGGTGAACTTGATTACAAACTTTCCGCCGAACGTTCCTAAACCTGACACAAGCAGATTGCCGGCATGACGGGGTCAACTGGCCTTGAACTGTCTGCAGGCGCATGCGCGGAGATCGTATTGCAAGGAAAGCAGATGTGTTGACTAAACGAACCTATGCAGCTTAAACGTACGCGGCTCTTTTAAACGAATTTAGCATGGTTCTTTCAGGGTGATTCCATCCCTGTTAGCGTTCTCACGTTTATGTTTGCCCTCTTAAACCTGTGTAGACAGTTCTGTGTGGGCTGCACCGGTGGCATGGGTTAAATCACATAGTACTGACGAAAAAGCTCCAGATTAACCTCCCCTGCGGACGCCGGCTATTAACCGAACAAAGCACCACGCTCTTGCTGATTTAATAATCGTGAAACCTCTTTACTTTCTTTATTTTACTTTATTTTCTTTCTTCCTTCACCAGTCGTTCCCCCACCCCACCCCCCCACGTCCCCGCCTTCTCTTTTCGTCTTTGACCCTTGACCCTCTGTTCCCTTCTGTTACAGCTGCAGCAAACGTAAGCAGGGATTTATTTTCGCAGTTTCCGTTCTTTCAACGCCGAGCGGCCTGTCGACTAGACGTAGGGACTTTCCTCATCTGCCCCAGTCAGTGTGTGGACTAGACGTAGGGACCTGCCTCATATGCCCCACTGTGTGGACTAGACGTAGGGACGACTTGCCTCATCTGCCTCAGTGTGGACTAGACGTAGGGACTTGCCTCATCTGCCTCACTGTGTGGACTAGACGTAGGGACCTGCCTCATCTGCCCCACTGTGTGGACTAGACGGAGGGACTTGCTTCATCTGCCCCACTGTGTGGACTAGACGTAGGGACTTTGCCTCATCTGTCCTTGTCAGGGTGTGGACTAGACGGAGGGATTTGCCTCATCTGCCCCAGTCAGTGTGTGGACTAGACGTAGGGACTTTGCCTCATCTGCCCCACTGTGTGGACTAGACGTAAGGACTCATCTGCCCCACTGTGTGGACTAGACGGAGGGCCTCATCTGCCCCACTGTGTGGACTAGACGAGGCCTGCCTCATCTGCCCCACTGTGTGGACTAGACGTAAGGGACTGCCTCATCTGCCCCACTGTGTGGACTAGACGTAGGGACCTTGCCTCATGCCCCACTGTGTGGACTAGACGGAGGGACCTTGCCTCATCTGCCCCCATGTGTGGACTAGACGTAGGGACCCTCATCTGCCTCACTGGTGGACTAGACGAGGGACCTGCCTCATCTGCCCCACTGTGTGGACTAGACGTAGGGACCCCATCTGCCCCACTGTGTGGACTAGACGGAGGGACCTCATCTGCCCCACTGTGTGGACTAGACGAGGGACCCCATCTGCCCCATGTGTGGACTAGACGGAGGGATGCCTCATCTGCCCCACTGTGTGGACTAGACGTAGGGACCCCATCTGCCCCACTGTGTGGACTAGACGTAAGGACTCATCTGCCCCACTGTGTGGACTAGACGGAGGGACTACTTGCCTCATCTGCCCCACTGTGTGGACTAGACGTAAGGACTCATCTGCCCCACTGTGTGGACTAGACGTAAGGACTCATCTGCCCCACTGTGTGGACTAGACGGAGGAGCCTCATCTGCCCCACTGTGTGGACTAGACGGAGGGACCTTGCCTCATCTGCCCCACTGTGTGGACTAGACGGAGGGACCTTGCCTCATCTGCCCCACTGTGTGGACTAGACGGAGGGACCTTGCCTCATCTGCCCCACTGTGTGGACTAGACGAGGGACCTTGCCTCATCTGCCCCACTGTGTGGACTAGACGGAGGGACCTTGCCTCATCTGCCCCACTGTGTGGACTAGACGGAGGGACCTTGCCTCATCTGCCCCAGTGTGTGGACTAGACGGAGGGACCTTGCCTCATCTGCCCCACTGTGTGGACTAGACGGAGGGACCTTGCCTCATCTGCCCCAGTGTGTGGACTAGACGGTAGGGCCCTTCCCATCTGCCCCACTGTGTGGACTAGACGGAGGGACCTTGCCTCATCTGCCCCAGTGTGTGGACTAGACGGAGGGACCTTGCCTCATCTGCCCCACTGTGTGGACTAGACGGAGGGACCTTGCCTCATCTGCCCCACTGTGTGGACTAGACGGAGGGACCTTGCCTCATCTGCCCCACTGTGTGGACTAGACGGAGGGACCTTGCCTCATCTGCCCCACTGTGTGGACTAGACGGAGGGACCTTGCCTCATCTGCCCCACTGTGTGGACTAGACGGAGGGACCTTGCCTCATCTGCCCCACTGTGTGGACTCTCTTCACGGCACAGACTGGCCCGTGTCCCGCGCCCCGTCCCTCGGGGTGCCTAGTCAATAAGCGGCAAATTGAAACACGATCATGAAACTGACACCAATTTCTCGCTCCGGCAGCGCCCTCTTTGTCGTCAGTGCGCCGATGCTGGTCGTGGCAGCATGTCAATTTCTTCTCTATCATGTGGACTTTTCTTTATGGTCTGGACTGGGTCGGTTCAGGGTGTAGTGTGTGTGTGTGTGTGTGTGTGTGTGTGTGTGTGTGTGTGTGTGTGTGTATGTTGGTGTGTGTATCTGCGTGTGTGTTTCACTAAGTGTATATGTGACTGTCGGTGCGCATGCGTGTTGTGTGTGTGTTGTGTGTGTGTTGTGTGTGTGTGTGTGTGTGTGTGTGTGTGTGTGTGTGTGTGTGTGTGTTGTGCGCGCGCGCGCTGCGCGGTTGCGTTTGGTGTGTGGTGAAGTGCGTGTGTGGTGTGTGTGTGTATGTGAATGGGTGTGTGGTGTGTGTGTGTGGTGTGTGTGTGTGTGTGTGTGTGTGTGTGTGTGTGTGTGTGTCGTGTGTGTGTGGAGAGTGTTGTGTGGTGTGTGTGTGTGTGTGTGTGTGTGTGTGTGTGTGTGTGTGTGTGTGTGTGTGTGTGTGTGAAGCGTGTAAGTGCGAGGTCCGTGTGTGTGTGTGTGTGTGTGTGTGTGTGTGTGTGTGTGTGTGTGTGTGTGTGTGTGTGTCCAGTGAATGCACGTGCGTGCGTGCGTGCGTACGCGGTGTGGTGTGTGTGTGTGACGGTGTGGGACTGAGGAGGGCGTGGGGCAAGGAACGGGTGGATTAAGAGCAAGACCAAGTGGATTTTTCCGGCCCGGTCCGTCGGCTTAGCAGCTGATCGGCGGCTTATCGCCAGGCCCTACCGGCCAGCATTCCCGTCTTCCTCACTCACCACCAGTATCAACAGCGGCAGATCTCTCAGCAGAGCGCCTAGACTTCGGAGGCACAAATCGCGTTACGGCTGATGAGCAATGTAACACAAAGCCAGGAGGAAAGGTAAATAGATAAATGTAACAATTTCTCCCCCCTCAAACCTTCCCTACCCCACAACGCCCCCCCCCCAACCCTTCCCTACCCCCACAACGCCCCCCCCCCCAACCTTCCTACCCCACAACGACCCCCCCCCGCCTAGTCTTCGGAGGCACAAATCGCGTTACGGCTGATGAACAATGTAACACAAAGCCAGGAGAAAAGGTAAATAGATCAATGTAACAAATTTCTCCCCCTTCAAAATTCCCTACTCCCCCCTCCACACACACACACACACACACACACAACCTCAACCCCCAGCTACCCTTACCTCCCTAGTCTCCTCTTCCTCGGCATCAGTCCACGGCGCTGCAACGCCAAAACTGCACGTGCTACACAAGAGAGCAAAGCTGTCTCAGACGGCCGAGCCCCGAGGGAGGTCCGAGCCCTCGTACGATGAGAGTGAAACGTCACCTGAAGCTGTCCTCTAGACTGCCAGAATTACAAGAGGAGACTGACTGAGAAACTCACACGAAATTTGCGACGGAAGTGTCAGTTGTCTTGTTACTCCACTTCCCCGTCCCTCCACCCTACTACCCTATCCCCCCCCCCCTCCCCCCTCCCCCCACACACACACACACACACCTCCCCATCCCTTCCAACACCCGCAGCACGGACCTCGTTCAGGAAAAACAAACTGTGCCGATTGATCTGAGGATGGACGGTTTCCTTAGCTGAAAAATACACACACGAGTGATGCAGAAATTCAAGTAGGGACCAGGAAGAGATCGAGTACATGTTTTACGTTGACATAAGCCGTCAAACCTTCCCTGAAAGCCTTTCTCTTTTGGAAAACATTTTCTTCAGTCTCGTTGCCCTGAGATACGTGTGTGCTGATGCTGATCGTGGCAGCATGTCATTCAGTTTCTCTGGCGTGTGGACTTTCTTTATGGACTGGAGTCGGTGTGTGTGTGTGTGTGTGTGTGTGTGTGTGTGTGTGTGTGTGTGTGTGTGTGTTGTGACTGTGTGTGTGTGTGTGTTGTGTGTGTGTGTGTGTGTGTGTGTGTGTGTGTGTGTGTGTGTGTGTGTGTGTGCACTGGTTTATGGCGTAAAACCCAATTTATTTGTATGTGTGTGTGTGTGTTTGTGTGTGTGTGTGTGTGTGTGTGTGTGTGTGTGTGTGTGTGTGTGTGTGTGTGTGTGTGTGTGTGTGTGTGTGTGTGTGTGTGTGTGTGTGTGTGTGTGTGTGTGTGTGTGTGTGTGTGTGTGCACTGGTTGACTGGGCGTAAAACACCAATTTACTTACTTATTTACTTACTTGTGTGTGTGTGTGTGTGTGTGTGTGTGGTGCGTGCGTGCGTGCGTGCTGTGTGTGTGTGCGTGCGTGCGTGTGTGTGGTGTGTGTGTGTGTGTGTGTGTTGTGTGTGTGTGTGTGTGTGTGTGTGTGTGTGTGTGTGTTTGGGAGGGGTGCACGTACTTGTGTGTGTGTGTGTGTGTGTGTGTGTGTGTGTGTGTGTGTGTGTGTGTGTGTGTGTGTGTCTGTCTGTCTGTCGGTCGGTCGGTCGGCGGTCGGTCGGTCTGTCTGTGTCTGTGTGTGGGTTAAAAGAATTTCTAGTGTAAGTGCTTTGGGACAGTTCAGGTTAGGCACGTAACATGTCTTTTGTGATTGGTCAGGAACAAAATGAGACTCGAAGAACAAAGAGTTAGCAACAAATAAGTGTAGCGTGTAGAGAAGCCGTTTCAAATAGATCGAGTTCAGTGACCAAGAAGCCTTAAACCAAATTAACGAGAAGTCCGTGAAAGCGACCCAGGTAATCAAGAGACATTGTTTTGTCCAGACTGACAGGCATACGGTGTTGGAAGACAATTAGGATGAGATGAAACTGAATGAACTTGGACGGCAAAAAAATAAAAAGTCCGACAGTTCCTGGCACCTGGCGGAGCACCAAAATCTATATTATGCTTTCTGATAAAACAAAGAATAGCTCTGGATTCCCGAGCGGCAGTGAGGGCATTGATTTCTGCATACCCGGTAACCTCGGTAACGTGATGTATCTGGTATGTATAGAATGCTGTGTGGATAGAAAACAAAAACAGAAAAGTTCAGATTCCATCCTCATAAAGCTGCTTTCCCGTGCAATTACACCACACTCAACACACACACCAAAAAAAACACACACACACCACACACACCACACACACACACACACACACACACACACACACACAACACACACACCACACGCGTACAAGCGGAGAGTATAAAATGCAACCCTTTTTCCTCCTCTCTCTCCCCTCTCTCTTCTCTCTCTCCTCTCCTCTTCTCTCTCTCTCTCTCCTCTCTCTCTCCCTCTCTCTCTCACCACAAAAAAACCCAAAACCCAACACACAAAAACCCAACAAAACCACACACCATGCCATCGGAATTTAAAAATAAAAAAATGTCTTTCTACACACCACACACACAAAAACAACACACCACACACACACACCAAACACACACACACACACACACACAACACACACACACACACACACAACACACAACCACACACACACACACACCCCACACCCCCGTCTTTTAACCACAGTCCCACCACCCACACACACCCGCACCACGCACGAAAGCACGCACGCACGAAAAACCCCACAACACACACACACACACAACCCACACCACACATTTTTCCAATTTTTTTGTTGGCCTTGTTACACGCACTGGTCTATGCTGTAGTTCCTGCATGCCTACTGCGAGTTATCAAAGGCGATTTTTGGAGATGTCTTTGCGGTACCTTTTATTGACCAGTTATTTCCCCATCCAGAGGAGGGGGGGGGGGGGGGGGGGGGGGCCTGTAACCCAATAACCCTTTACGAAAACTCTAAACTGTCTCCACAAACAGACATGACGTTTATACAAACCGGCTTCCAGACTATTAATTGTAACGCTGCATGTTACAACTCGTGGCTGATACTGCACAGACATGACGTTTATACAAACCTTCCAGGCTATTAATTGTAACGCTGAATGTTACAAATCGTAGCTGTTACTGAAACGGAGCGGCAGAATTATATCAGTATATTTCGTTTTTCCGAAGTAAGTCATGTTTTCAGTCGATAATCATCCGACGAAAAACATGCCACGTTATCGCATTGCAAAGATCAGTTTAGTTTGATTGCCTGTCTGTCGCCTGCCTGTCTATCTGTCTGTCTGCTTGTCTGCCTGTGTAGCCAATGCTGCCCGTCTTCGTGACGTTGACGTCCATTGATCCGCGCCGCTGCCAATCACAGGGTGAGCCGTGTGAAGTTCCATCGCTAACCGGCGGCGATTCCGCTCAAAGAGGCCGATAGGCCGGCAGCGAACAATGATGACAAGGAGCCTGTCTTCTGTTTTTTCTTTTCCTTCTTCTTCTTCTGCTTCTTCCCCCCTTTAAAAACCCCCTCCCCCCCCCTCCCCGCCTCCCCCCCCCCCCCCCCCCCCCCCCTTCCCTCCCGTCCCCGCAATCCTTTTTAATCCTGCACATTGTCTACGAGCGTGTGAAAGCGGAAGGGAGAGGAGAGCGGGAGGGGAAAGAAGAAGAGCGAAGGGAAGGGAGAGAACTATGCTAGCAGCAGTGTCCTCAGTGGCCTTCTCGTCTCCCCTGCCCCCGCAGACCCAGTCTGACGGGTGTCCCTCAAGGTCTTCCTTTCCACCTCTCTTGCTTTTCATTAATCCTTCCCCAGCCCACTTCTCTTTCTCTAATCCAGCCGCAGTTCGGACTTTTGAGCGAAGTGCAGCGAGCGACAAACTATGGGTGTCTGGAGTTCATCCCGGCGTAGCCGAGGTCTAGGGGCTAAGGCCGGAAAGTTCACGGAACTTTGCCTCCGCCGAAGACCTATAGATCCCGGTTTCTTCGGGGTTTCTTTTTTTCTCAGAAGAGAGAGCACAGCTTTATTCCCAGCTCCCTCTCCCTCCTGCACCCCCAACACCCCCCCCCCCCCCCCCCTCTGCACCCCCCCCCCCCCCCCCCCCCCCTTTGCCCCCCCCTTTGCCCCCCCCACCCCCCCCCCCCAAACGGCGCAAAAAAAAAGGGGAAATCGTGCCTGGGTTTTTAACGAAGAAAAACTGAGGGGGAAAAACTTAAAAGAGAGCAAGACTGAAGAAGGAGCAGGAGACAGAAGGAGAGAGGAAGAAGCTGTATTGGTTAGTTACGTGAGATTTAACGCCAAGCCAGCCGCGACGT